>JAAGKR010007883.1:0-26557 GCA_011419295.1 Clarias macrocephalus | reverse complement strand
AAAAAAAAAAAGAAAAAAAAAAACAAGAAACAAATATACAGACATTTAACTGTGCAGTCAATGTGCTATTAGTGATGAAAACTATTGTAGAAGAAACAAAGCAAAAAGCAAACAACTACTACTACTAGCAAAAATAATAATCTTATTAATATCAATAAGTTGAGAAAGCACAAAGAAGAATCATTATTGAACCATAAGAAGAAATAAAAGAAAAATCATTGAATATAAAGTGGGATTGTACTGCATCTATGATTATGATTCTCTGTTTCTCCCTCACAAACGCGATTCTGTATTAATCATGTGTGTTAGCTTTTGAGCATTCTTATGAACAGAAAAGTGCTACAGGATTAAAGTCGATGCGAATATTTTTATGCCACTATAAATATTGACATGCATTTCCCACTTTGGTTAATACTATGCCACTGCCCTCACTCTTTAATTTTCCAGCTGGTGTGTAACTTTGCTGCAGTATGTAAATGCATTTGAATGTCAATTTATAATATAAATATTATAATATATATAAATATTCTTTGTCTTCACTTAGAGAGAAAAAAATTAAAGAAGCCTCAAACGATGATTCGACATTTATGTTAAATTTATAGCTGACTTGTCAGAAAGAAGCTGGAGCTCAGTGATTTTGCTTGTGTCTTTCATAGACAATTGTTTTGAATATGAAAGCGCAATTGTTTGAAAATGAATGATTATGTGAGTCTCACACACTGACATCTCCGTCACTGTGGATATGTTTGCTCTAACATTACTGCTTGTTGTTATCGCCACAGTTTTGGAACATATAAGAGAAACTGGTTTTACATTTCCCACTGGAGGAATAAACATTTATTGATCTTTCCAATCATCTTTGAAGATTCAGTTTTCATATTCTACTTTTCTTTTTTTTATTAAGCTATGCCGGTTTCGCACTTTTGTTTTGTTTCTTCAGCATACTCTGTCTATACAAGATAAACTTTTGTGTATAACCATGCTCACCTTGAAAGAGAAAAGCACTAGATTACTGGTATATTAATTATTCTCATTTATCAGAAAAGCGTCAGGGTCCGGATAAAATTGTCACTCAGTGCCTGATAAAAACCCTCTGTAATTACTGTATATTCATGAAGGCTTTTCCTGAATGCGACTTTGACAAACGATACACCCTCCTCTTTAGGAGTACTGCACTTGGCTAGATGTTGTTGAGAGTTTTTTCCTCAACAAAAAAATTATTTGCAATCATCAATTTTAGTTTCTTCTAGGTACCTTTTTGAACCACATATTGAGAGTTCCAGTGAGCAGTTATCAAATGCACTTTCAACAGTTGGAATCAATGTTAGACTCTCTGTGCTACTGCTTGCAAAGCTGACCTGATCTTCTGCCAGATCTTGCGACAGCAGTGTACCATACGCTGTACTGTTAAGACCCACACCTCCTCCTCCTGATCTGCACTGTACAGGAGTTGGGGAGCTAATCTAATCTAATCTCTAAATCGTTAATGCTAATCTGCAGTTGGTATATCTGTTTATCTGTATGAAACTTAAATTAAGTACATACCCGGTTAAAATAAAACATGACTATGACAAAGTAAAACCCTTGAAAAATTTCTAGATTTCCAGTCTTTGACATACTCTGTCGTTATTCATATCTTTCATTATTAATCATAACTAGAAGTTCTGTAAAAATTTATTTATCATTGTCTTTATAAGACTACTCTTGGTGGGTCAGAGGGGTGACGGATGGGAAGAGCATGAGAAAACTGTTGAAGCCTTCAAAACATTTAATTTCAAATGGACTGGACGTACAGCTATGAAGCCATCCAAATGATTTCTATTGGACTTGTACAGACAAGCTCCCCTCAGATTCACATGTTAAGAAACATATTTGTTTCACGCTTGTTACCATAGACTGTTTTTTTCTGTTAATTTTTGATAATAAAAAAAAATGGATATGATAATATAATATAAAAGAATCAGTAAGATACTGAAAAACATCTGGTGATATCCAGGTATTTTTTATTGACCTTTAAACAAAATGGAACCTGTATTCTCCTGTTATATGCAGATCACTGTTTTAACTGAAGTTTTTTTTTAGTAATGTTTGTGCATGTTAAATGTTGGGGTATTGTTAGGCCACTTAAAAAAAAACAAAAAAAAAACAGACCCAACGACATGAGTGGGCTACAATGAGAGACAACTTACCTTTTTAAGTAGATAAAGTTAGTTCAGGCCAAGTAAACCTTAGAAAAATATAATTAAGTGAGCCCACAACCAATACTACCTGAGCTGACTTAGATCTTTGAACTATACATTGAGTCAACTTAAGATTTTAAACTGGGTACATGTTGTGACAACTAAACAACAATGTTAAATATTTTGTTTAGCCAGCAAATTTCTCTAAAAGTTGAGTAAACTTAAAAATGCTAAACATTACTAAACATTTTTACATTGAGTAAATGTAATGATTTTTTTGCAGTGTAGGGTCAATCTGAACTCATTAGACCATCCAGTCCAATCTTTATACTCCTTAGCCCCTTTCTGCCCTTTCTGAAATTGTCTAACAAGTGTTTTTTAAATTTTATTTATGTCTACACATCTCTATAGTCCCAATCCTATGAATTGGCAACATTGTGTGTATTGGGAAATGCTTTTACACAAAGGCATGGTTTTTACATGCTGACAGTTTAGCCCTAATGTTCCAATTTTTGATAATGTTTTACAGGGTGTTTTAACACATTATCAATTAATGTGTTAACCCAGTTCCAGGAATTTCAAATTTATTTAGTCATTTTCTTTGTTTGATGAAGCCTAATATTTAGACTTTTCTAAAATGGCAACACTTGGTCAGGTAGTGTACTGTGTATTTTTTATTCTTAAAATTACACAATTTACATATTGTAAGCTTTCTTAAAATATCTAAAATCTACTGGAACACAATTTCATTTAAACCCGTCTCATGATTCTGTAAAAAAATGAATGAAATAGTGCTGACTCAATGTTTCAGTAGACTTCCCTTTACATCTGTGCAGCTACACTCCTTCTCAACATGCCCGCACGCACACGCACACACACACACACACACACACACACACACACACACACACACACACACATATGGTATTCTTGAACCACAGGAGAGCAGACAGAGGAATTCAGCTCATGCTCATTGGTGAGACAAACACATGTACTTTAACCCACACTCTCTTTCTTGCACAGACATCCGCCTGCCCCCCACCCCCACCCCCCTCCAACGCATTCCCTCCATGAAGAGTGACTAAGGCAAAAGAGAAAAGAGAATATGGAATCAATAAGGCACTTTTCAGCTGCCTCTACAGTGTGGGAAACTTAAAATGTCAGTTGTGTTTATATCATCTGTTGTTATGGATATGCTGAAGGGAAGCAAAAAGCTGCACTATTAAAAGGCCACCAGGAAAACACACTTGGAGTACATTCATGTGATATGTTACTTTCCGCTATTCTAATGTGTTATATATGTATATTATAGCCAGTACAACATGATAAGAATTATTTTGCATTACATCACCCTCAATCTTTAATGAGACCTATTGAAATCACTCTCACTCTCCTGAAGGTAGAGTTTGCTTTTTTTTAGCATGTGATCTGATTGGTATGCAGAATTTCTGTCATTTGTTTAAGAATTTATCTTCCTTGAGCCGTTGTCATTTGATTGACATGCTCTCAAGGCACAAGACCAAAGTATAATCTAGGGAACATGAATGCGAGTGCTTGGTGGCCATATTTGTAGACCGTGCTGTACTCTGGTGGTTTGATACAGTTTCCCGAGACAACATGTGGCCCCTAAATGTATTTGTAAGTCTTTAACTGAAGCCTGTGGTGCAATAATCAAACTGTTCCATCTCATTTATGTTAATTATAATTAACATTTGGTTTTAGATTAGTGAAGAATGATGGAGTCATTTATGAGAGTTTGATTAAAAATAGTTATAAAATTAAAAATCACTGATCTGGCCGAGTGAATATAAAGTTCCAACACCATTCCGGTTCCCCTCTCTATCTTTCCTCACACTTTCACCTTTATTTTGTAGGTAAGTTCACTGCCAGGCAGTCTTTGTGTGTTATGCATGGTTAATGTCTTATTACTGTTTGGCAGCCAGTGCTCGGAAACTCTGAACACAGCTGCCTCGAGCTAACGCAGTGATGACACACAGTCTCTCTAAACACACTCTTGCACACTCTTCATGTAACAAACATTCACATACACACCCTGGCTAAATTAGGTTGTTCTTGAAACGAAAGGCAAGTTGGAACAGAAGAATAAAAGACAAAAAATTAAAGAATGAAGCAAGATAGGAGGAAAATTTAAAACATATTAAAGAAAAATGGGGGGAAGACAGAAAGAATAGGAAAAGGAAGAAGGAAAGGAGGTGAAGGGGGACGACACCATATGGAGTTTACATTAAGATATTCTCAATGTGCAATCATTTGTTGGTGCACGCAGACACATGGAGACACACACACACACACACACACACACACACACACACACACACTACACCTAAATCTAATCCCAACCTTAGTTTCAATAACCATTTTTTTCTTTTTTTTCTTTTTTTCTCCGTATTCCCCCCTCCATAACACACACACACACACACACACACACACACACACACACACACACACACACACACACACTACACCTAAATCCAATCCCAACCTTAGTTTCAATAACCATTTTTTTCTTTTTTTTCTTTTTTTCTCCGTATTCCCCCCTCCATAACACACACACACACACACACACACACACACACACACACACACACACACACACACACACTACACCTAAATCCAATCCCAACCTTAGTTTCAATAACCATTTTTTTCTTTTTTTTCTTTTTTTCTCCGTATTCCCCCCTCCATAACACACACACACACACACACACACACACACACACACACACACACACACACACACACACTACACCTAAATCCAATCCCAACCTTAGT
This sequence comes from Clarias macrocephalus, assembly GCA_011419295.1. Classification (NCBI taxonomy): domain Eukaryota; kingdom Metazoa; phylum Chordata; class Actinopteri; order Siluriformes; family Clariidae; genus Clarias; species Clarias macrocephalus. The sequence goes on along the minus strand of JAAGKR010007883.1, from coordinate 21,584 downwards.
TTCAATAACCATTTTTTTCTTTTTTTTCTTTTTTTCTCCGTATTCCCCCCTCCATAACACACACACACACACACACACACACACACACACACACACACACACACACACACACACTACACCTAAATCCAATCCCAACCTTAGTTTCAATAACCATTTTTTTCTTTTTTTTCTTTTTTTCTCCGTATTCCCCCCTCCATAACACACACACACACACACACACACACACACACACACACACACACACACACACACACACTACACCTAAATCCAATCCCAACCTTAGTTTCAATAACCATTTTTTTCTTTTTTTTCTTTTTTTCTCCGTATTCCCCCCTCCATAACACACACACACACACACACACACACACACACACACACACACACACACACACACACACTACACCTAAATCTAATCCCAACCTTAGTTTCAATAACCATTTTTTTCTTTTTTTTCTTTTTTTCTCCGTATTCCCCCCTCCATAACACACACACACACACACACACACACACACACACACACACACACACACACACACACACACACACACTACAGAGTGCAGACAAACAGAGTGCAGTCCTTACTCTTGACTTTTGTCACGTTTCCTTTTACTCTTAAACCCTTCCTGATACCCCTAATTTTTTTTTTAACTGTGTTCAACCACATAACCACTCTTGAAAAACGTTTCAAGTGTTTCAGACTACGTTGCAATTTTAATAAAATGGATTTTGTAAAAACATCAAGGCATCTGTGATACACATGATACCTAAGATACTTGAGGCTTGTAACCCTCTGGCTCAATCAGTGGCACCATAGCTGATTAGTGATTGGTTTAGTGACAACCAGTCTCATTGTTTTTTCTCATCTGTTAGCGAGATGATACTATGTATTTCCAAGGAAACAAACTGTTTGACATTTCCTATTTAAGAAGTTAGATATGTAACTTGACAGTCCTGTGTGTGGCCACACATTTTTGGTGAAGATGGAGTACAACTGGAACACAGCTGTAAAAGACTGTTAGTGATGATTGACTTGGAGGTGAACATGAGCCACCGTCTGTGGATGGGTGAAGTGTGGTTGGTGGCTACAAACTAGAATGTGGTTGGTGGCTACAGACATTTAAATAAATACATTGAAAACTCAGTAAACTTCTTATGAATTTTAGTTTAATCAGGTTTGGTGAAATTGCAGCAGGATTTAGTAATTCCAAGTTCACCAAGTTTGTTGATACATCTGAAGAAGATGCAGACCTGAAAACAACAAAAGCAGCAGCATGATTTAAGTGTTTTTCTTAAGAAGTTTTGAAAACCGATGCTCCTTTTCAAAATCTTTTAAGTAACACTTCAGGTACAATGGAAGCAGGCAAGTAATTAATAAACTTGTTTCTGGATTTATTATTTAATTACATGTGAAAATTAATCTTTTTTTTCCTACACCACAAAATAAAAATCAGTAAAGAAATTGAACACTGATTTTTTTTGTTGTGAGAATGAGTATCTTACACCTTGTTTATGCTAAATTTGTTTGTTAAAATTCACTTATACCACTTTAGCGCTGTTATTTTTGCGGTGAAAATATTAAGTAATTTATATAATTTTTTTACTAATTAATATTTATTGGTGCAGGTGTTTGTTTACATTGAGCAAGTAGCTTATTAGTACCTTATTTAATAAGTAATAATAAGTAGATTATTAAATTTGGCACATAACTGTTCATAACATTACTTTTATTCAACATTTTGATTTCACTTATGGTGCAGGTGAAACTTCAAACGTTTCATTAAATCCTGTTTAGCCACTTTTGAATTATAAAATGGTGTTGTAACATATATTATTATAGCGATCATGTAGAGGGCAATCAGTGCCAGGAGGTCATTTAATGCATAACACTGGACTCTCAGTTTGGGTATTTTACATGTATTCTCCTCGGGCAGCTGCGGATATGTTTGTTCTAACAACCCATATTTTATCATATAACGCCACTTCACATTACTGCTTTTTATTAGCCCCATAGTTTCATATGAGAACATATGAGATAAACTGGTTTTAAACTTCTCACAGGAAGAAGAAACATACATTGATCTGTCCATTCATCTTTGAAGGTTTAGTTTTCATAGTCAACCTTACTTTAAGCCATGCTATATTGCGCTTTCTTTTCTGTTTCTTGAGGATTTTGGTGGCTTGTAGGTGCATTAGGCTCGTTACTCTGTCTCTCATACTCTGTCTATACACGATAAACAATCATTGATTGGCTCTATCACGATGATATGGTGAGGAGTATAGCCACACATACATCAAGGGAAAAAGTGCTAATTTGGAAAAAAGCTTTAGATGTTGTTACATAATCTAGCACATGCGCATAACTTCAATTCTACTTCTAAACATTTTTATTTAATTTTATTCTGTCCAGCCAGGTTTCCATGATGCTGTGACAAAATCTGGCTGGACAGACGTACAGACAGACAGAACATTTTCTGAGACTGGTTTTGGGACTTTCAAGATGTCATTTTTTGCATCAAAGAGAAAATCCGCTAGGAAAAAAAGTCTTTTTGGCTAGTAAATATGAGTCAAAAACCAAAAACGTATACATCTCAACTGTCAACTCATCTTCATCCTCCTGAGACCCAGCAATTCATTTTTGTCTTCTGTGGGGGACATGATACTATGGATGGACATGCATATGGACACCATGCATGCAGTGTCCTGATGTACTGGAAAGAGTACATCCTGGGCTTTCTATTGATGTCACAAAGCGGGGCCAACAAATCACATGTTCTGTCTTTCTAAATTGCAGCAATTGCAGGAAACACATTCTATGGCAGTAAGGGGTTTAAGTAATCAATTTTTTAAATGCAGCATGTAGTTATTTTTTCATATGATATTGTTTTTTATTTGTGAAGGTTTTAACTACATTATATTACAATTTTATAAGGGCATGTTAAGTTTAAGCCTTTCAAAATACACATCTTACTCCATGTTCATTGTAGGGGACAGTGGGACTTGTTTTTTCCCATTTTCAACCCTTGCCCTGTCTCAAACACCCTAAGCTTCATACATTTGAAGCTTCATATATTTGAAATATTCATATATTTTGGATGACCAGAAAAAAGAGGATGCTCTTTGGAAGGTCAGGTCTCTTTTAAACAGAGACCAATAGTCAACAAGGCTGCCTCAATTGATCAAGACCCCCAAAACTGGCATAGATGAGCAAATGATTCCTTTTACAGGAATCATTTGTCCTGTGTCCTGTGCGCCAGTTTGAGCCTGGGAAACCTAATCTCACAGGTCTCAGGGCCTTTGTGTTTGCCAGTCCCAGTGGTTTGGTGCTTAAATTTGAAGTCTATAGGGGTCAAAACACATTTAAAGGCAAGCAGTTGTGGACTGGAGGAAATGCTGTTGTTTGCATGGCAGGGTCATTAACAGGAGGATCTCACCTATACCTACACCGGTATCTCACCTCTATCAAAGTGCTGGATCTCTTAAAGATCCCTGGCAACAGGGATTGTAGAATTGAATCTTCATCTTTTTTAGATCTGTAAGTCTAAAATGTCCAGTGACAATGAACTTCAGCAACAGGAGAGAGGCGCATCAGAGATGATAGTCAGGAAACCCTCAGAGATTGCTATAACAAAATGGCTGGACAACAAGAAAGGTCCTTTGGCATCTTCCATCCATGGAATAGAGCCTCAGAATATCTGCACAGAGATGTCAACAAAAGACAAGCGCCATGTTACTGCATCTATTTCTGTTGTTGCAAAAAACAAAAAGTTTGATAAAAACATGGGTGGAGTGGACCACATAATCAGCCTCTATCCAATGTCAAGCTGCACAAGGAAATAGACTGTCTGCACCATGTTTCTTTGATCTGACTGCCACAAACAGTTGAATCCAGTACAGATCAAACCACCAGGCCTCAGGGAGACTGGCAAAAGACCAGACTTTTCTTCATATGTATCTTATTAGGGCCCAAGCACTATGACATCAGCACGTCGTCATAGTGTGTGAAGGGCCCTATTGTTTTCCTGTTTTTTTTTTTCCATTTTGGGCTTTTTGGGGGGTCTTAACATGCTCAAAAACTCATGAAAATTGGCAGACATTGAAATCTGCTGCCATTAGAATGGCAGAAAGTCTGGGTGACACCGAATCGGGCCTATGTGATCTAAAGTCATTGAGGATGCAAAATTGCTGAGGGATTTTTTTTTAATCTCAAATGGGTCAGCTGTGACAATCCCTTAAACTTATGCCGAAAAGTGGTTAATAACCTTCTGTGGGACATCATATTGAGTGACATCACGTTGAGTGACATCATAGTGTGATGCTTTGCCCGGGTGGTGATGGCGCAGTGAGCTTGGGCCCGCTCATTGTGCTTGCAACTATATTACTTATTATATTACATATTAATTATATAACTATATTATATATTATTAAATATAACTAAAATTCATAGAATATTTTTACTTCTATCGACAAAGCAAGACCCACTGCACAGGACAAGGGACATGTTATAACTAATAAATAAATGACAGTTTTGAAAAAAAAAATCTGTGAGATATGTTTCTGACATCTCACAGACTTATGTTATATTCAAAAAAAGTAAATATGAAACCTTTTTTTCTTTCCTGTCTCAGGAGGGTATAGCACTTTAACAACAAGAATGCCCCAAAGTGCTTTACATAAATAATAAAATAATATAGTAATATAATAATAATAAAAAATAAAATAAAATAAATACAATTATAAAAAATAATACAATTATATTAAAAAGGAACATAATTAAAATCCCCTCACGCACATATCTAATCAAACATTATGTAAAATCAACATCTCATGTTGGTTTAAACGCCAGAGAAAACATGTGAGTTTTGAGATGTGGCCTCACAAATGGTCAACGGTAGGTCATTCCACAGTTTGGGTACTGCCACAGAGAACGCCCGATCACCCCTGAGCTTGCACTTGGTCAAGAGTACCGTCAAAAAAAGTTTATCTGATGATCTGAGAGACTGGGATGGAGCATATGTCTTAAGCAGATCTGAGAGGTAGGGCGGGGCAAGGCCATGTAAATATTTAAACGTGACCAAAAGAATTTTAAAATTAATTCGGTACTGTACCAGGAGACAATGAAGAGAAGCCAGAACGGTATATATGTTCTCTTTTACGCGTAGACGTTAATAGTCAAGCAGCAGAATACAGGGCACAGAAACCCCAAAATACAGAGCATTACAGTTATCAATGCGAGTGGTGATGAAGGCATGGATGGCTATTTCGAAAAAGCCTAAAGGACAAAACAAGTTTAAGTTTTGCCAATTTCCTTAACTGAAAGAAATTGGACCGAACCACAGCACTGATCTGTTTATCAAATTTAAGTCCATGGTCAAAAATAACACCTAAATTCAACGCTGTGGGTTTAACATGCTACTCCAAAGCTCCTAAATCCAGAGGTGGAACCCTACCCCTGGCACCAGGACCAGATACTAAAACCTCTGTCTTTTTATCATTAAAATGTAAAAAATTTTGGGCTAACCATGCCTTTATGACATCTAGACATGTTAACAGAGCCTTGACAGAATAGCCTTCCTTCTGTTTTAACGGGAGATAAATTTGACTGTCATCTGCATAGCAAGGAAAGGAGATGCCATGTTTTCTCAGGATATAGCCGAGCGGCAACAGAAAAGAAACAACGAGAAAAGAAAGGGTCCAAAGATAGAACCCTGTGGGACCCCATATGTAAGAGGAGCTGATGAGGACTCAAGATCTCCAAGACTAACAGAAAATGTTCCATCAATAAGATAGGACCTAAACCAGTCTAGAGCTGTCCCCCTAATTCCCACCCAGTGTTCTAAGCATGACAGAAGGATGTCATGGTTAACTGTATCAAAGGCAGCAGTTAAATCAAGCAGCAGAAGAATAACAGAATCACCAGAATCAGTAATACGATAAATGTCATTTAAGTCCCTTAACAAGGCTGTTTCAGTACTGTGAAGAGCCTTGAAACCAGACTGAAAGACCTCAAGAATTCCATGCTCACTAAGATAACTTATTAGTTGTGAATCTTAGACAGAAGCTCAAATAAGTTCAGCTCAAAGCTGGAAAAAGTCAATAATGACAGTTGCTTACAATAGAAGTTATCCCTATAGACCACCGCGATTCCTCCTCCTCGACCTGATGTTCTCTGGGAATTTAGATAGGCGTAGGATGAGGGGAGAAGTTCAGAGAAGGCACTGTACTCACCAACACTCAGCCATGTCTATGTAATAAAAAGAAAGTTCAAACCACGTGAGGTGATAAGCTCCTTTAGAATGAAAGTTTTGTTGTTTAGTGATAGCATTTACCAGGCCCATCTTGGTCATCCTGTTTAGAGTCGAGTGCTGGTTGAGATGAGGCCAGAGCGTCCAACACAACGAGCACAGGTTCCCTCTATTCACCCCTCGCAGCTGACGAAAACGCGGAGCGCTATAATGCGACCGAGAAAATTTCCCCAAGCCAACCTCAGGTACCAGTCAGGGTACAGCGTCCGTTACACCCCGAGACATAATACGGTAATGATCGATGTACATAAGAGTAGTATGGCAAATGATTGGGTAGCTCAACAGAGATCAAGATAATTAAAACATTCTTTTGTTCTCTCCTTGTTTTCCCCTATTAAGTTCCCCTACCAAATCTTATTTTTCCAGCAGCGGAACCAATGAAGAATATTTTCCAGAATATAGGCTTATGTGATGAGGTGTATCATAATGCACAGAATATGCCAAACACTGTCCCAAATCCCAAGAACAGAATGATGAATTTGCAGTTTCCTATATAGAAAAACATATCTACTATATATCAACACCCTTTGAAAATTCATTTCACCACATCATTAGGTATACCTTCTAAAACTGGGTTGGACTCCCTTTAATCTTCATCAAGGTGCTGGAATTATTCCTTATAGATTTTGGTTCATATTGAGACGATATCATCCATGATGCTAAGTTTTCGTTCCAACACATTCCAAAACGAAGGTGCTCTACAGGTTTGAGATCGGATGACTGTGGAGGCAGAAATTCTTTATGCTATGCAAATTCATTGTAATGTTCAAGATTTTAATTTTTGTGATTTTAACTTTTACAGTATGGTCATAAAGGAATGGTCATGAACAGTAACAATACTCAGGTAGGCTGTATCATTTAACCCGTGCTCAGTTCGTACCAAGTATACGAAGAGCATATAATTGATACAAGGCAGGATGGGTCCATGCTTTCATGTTGTTTATGCTAAAATCTAACTGTACCTTCTAAGCAGAAATTAAGACTTACTTATCAGGTATCAGTAGGTATGTTTTTCCAATGTCCAAGTTTGGTGAGCCCATATGAATTGTATCCTCAGATTCTTGTTCTTTCTGACAGGAGTGGTACCAAGTGTGGTCTTCTACTTCTTTAATCCATCTGTTTCAAGGTTCAATGTTTGTTTAAAGACAAGCACACCTTGGTTGTAATGAGATGTTATTTTAGTTTAGCTCAAACCAGTTTGGGCAGCCTTCTCTGACCTCTGATAAAAAGTCCATCAACCAGGCATTTCCACCCAGATAACTGATGTTTACTGTTTTTTTTCTCTCTCTTTTTCAGACCATTGCATGTAAATCATATAGATGGTTCTGTGTTAAAATCGCAGTAAATCACCAGTTTCAGAAATATTCAGATGAGCAACCAAAAACCATGCTAAATCATTTAAATCACTTTTATTTCCTATTCTGATGCTTAGGCCATGTACACACATAGCCGGATATTTAAAAAAATGGAGATTGTTCTTCTTCTTCTTCTTATTTTTTAATTATTATTATTATTATTCTGTCCACACGACCTACATGTTAAAAATATCCATATTAAAACACAAAATGTCCTGTTAACTAGTGTCAGGAGCATCACTAACAGGGGGCCAATCAGGAGCCTAGACAAAACATCATTGCCGGTTCCACCGTGTAGAAATCCGACTGGGTCTTGATCAAAACCACCGTAGCTGTCTGTGGGGTCTGTATCTTCAGAGTTTTGTATGTAGCAGCAGTGAGCTTCGTAGTACATTCGGGCACCTCTGTTCATTAACATAATGTGTGAGTAACTGCGTGCGTATGTACACGCATGCAAACGTTAAGACAGTCACTAGTTTACTGTACTTACATCCGGCATTGCACAAAATATCCTCATAGATTTATTCAGTTTTTAAAAATACCCAGATATATGTGGACATGACAGTTTGTGGACAGTTGACAGTTTGAATTTCAACAGATTGTCTTGACGATTTCTACATGTCTAAAGAAAATGAGTTGCTACCATTTGATTGGCTGATTAGATATTTGTGTTAATGACCAGTTGAACAGATGTACCTGATAAAATGGCTGGTGTAGCATTAGCAGTAAAACTTAACAGTAGTTTGTTGATTACATGAGCCATTATCTGGCAGCATCAGGACTAAATGGATAGAAGCATGTGTGTATTTCTTAACCTCTCAGATCTCAGATAATATTTTTTATTAAAGAATGGAAATTTCTTCATAGTATAAAAGTATATTTATTGATGGATCCAACCTACTGTTTATTCAGGTGAGCTATATTTCACTCACCAGATACACTGGTCGAACACCACAAGAAAAGACACTTGGTGCGATAATGTCTATAGGTTACAGACATCAGATGGACATCAATGTAAAAAAGCCATTACATTAATGTTACTTTGGCTCATTACCTTCATTGCCTCAGTTCAAATAGGCATTGTAAAAAATTGACTTTTTCAGGCTCATTCAGTAGATATTTGAATATTGTATAGATGTAATTACCTTCCTTAGTTTAACCACCAATTTGCTGGTTGATTTTAAACCGGGTGTGCTTTTACCGAAAGCCAAATAGAAAGTGCATTAAGTGTGAGAGAAAGAAATGTTAGTAATCAAGCAATAAAAACATTGCGTATTGGAATGAGGGACTGCTATTAAGCTCGAAAAGGGCAGCAGGCCATGTTGTCAGTGTGTTCTCTCCAACAGGATGAAGAAGGAGGGGGAAAAGAGTGAAAAGGCCTCTAAACAGGATGACATCAGTGCAAGGAAAGCCAGATTGGAGCTGTGTAGGAATTAAACCATGGCTTCCGCAAATCTCGCTCTCTCTCTCTCTCTCTCTCTCTCTCTCTCTCTCGTTCTTTCTGTCTCCTTCTGTCTCTCTTGCCTGGATCCTGGACATGTTTCTCAGTCTGTGCTCTGTGGGAAACTACTACTAAATGAATTCTGGAGTGTGTTCTATGAATAAAAAGTTCTAAATCTCTACAGTGTGATAAGTTCGGGGGAAAAAATGTTTTGAGCACTTACAGTAATTCAGCTATTGTGTTTAAACAGTTTAAGTTATAAGCCTGCAGTTAAAGTTATAAATCCTATAGTTAAAAGGTTATAATGATGTACTTGTGTGGTATTATTATTATTATTATTATTATTATTATTATTATTAGTAGTAGTAGTAGTAGTAGTAGTAGTAGTAGTAGGAGTAGTGCTAATACAATAGATGTCATGGTTCTCCCCATAGCACTATGCACCACTAGGACTTTTCAGTTTTTGGGACTTTTATTATGGATTGTTTTGCTTACTGTTCCTGTTCTCATTATTTTCACTGAGTTCAGTTGTAATCCATCATTATCGTCTTTCATATTAGTTAGTCCTGAATATATTCCTTATTGAAGCCTAGTTTCCTCTCATATGTTCGTCAGTATTATTCTTTTTGATTTGAAGTGTTTTTATAGCAACTTCTGGACAAGATCTATCTGATGCCATTTGTGTTCTTGGTTGTGTTGCTTCTACAGCTAATTGTCAAAGGTTTAGCTAAAGGTCCAACTCCTAGCCATAGCTTTCTTTGCCTTTTTTTCTGTTCTCTTTATGTGTTGAACGAAGGCAACACATGTGTGTTTACACCCTGTCTCCAAGCACATCATGACAGAATGCAGAGCCAACATATTTTGGATGTAGCAGGCTTCCCTTAAATACTTTTTGGAGGGATCTGGGATCACAGAGTTTGCAATGGGAGCTGACTAGGCAAGCTCTCAACTCATAATCTGATGAGCAACAGTGGGCATGTGAGGAAAGCTGAGACTCAAGCTTCTCATGAGGCGCTTCAGAAAGAGCCCAACAGCAAAGATCACAAAGGTGCTGAACTGCTGTTCATCCCTGGTCATTCATTCCCCTGTCAGGAACTTATGATCTCCCTGGACAACAATCAGATCACTTGTTCAGTCACTGCCGGCACCCTAGGGATAACTCAACTGACCTTTTCCCCACACACTGCTAACCTTACTCGCTCTTGTTGAATTTTCCTTTATAACATCAAAAGTATTTGTCCATTCCTCTCCACATGGCCCTCTCAGGTGCTTGTTCAGTCTCTTGTTATTTCAAGACTGAACTACTGAAACTTTCTCCTGGCAGGTCTGCCTCTGTGCACCATTCAACCTCTCCAGCTGATCTAGAATGCAACTGCACAGCTAGTTTTCAACCTTCCTAAATTCTTTAACACCACCACTCCATATCCTCTCCATTCTATCCATTGGCTTCCTGTAGCTTCCTACACCAAATTTCAAACACTGATGATTGCCTACAAAGCTAAAAGTGACCCAGTACCCAATTACCTTAAGGCTCCAATCACATCACACAATGTCTGACTGATGGTACTTGTAGTTAGTAACCTAGTAACCCAGTGTAAGGACCTATCCAGTAACTGAAACGTCAAAATACTTCTGTAAGTCGTTCTGGATAAGAGCATCTGCCAAATGCCTAAATGTATTTGGTGTAAATGCGTTTCTTATACAGAAGTCCTGACAGTGCGTATCAATGGGAGAGACTTTCATTCAATTTCAGATCATGATATTGTTTGGGTTATGTCACTCTATATTGCATATTCCTGACCACATATATATTAATTAAAACATAGAAATGTAAAAACAAAATAAAAAGCCTACAAACATGCTCTGGGTTTAAAGGGCTACTAGGCAAGCCATTCTTTTTGGCAGTAAACCTATTTTATCAGACAGGACATTGCTTCCTTTCCATATGTACACATCTATTAAAAAAAAAAAAAAAAAGCACATCCATTTGCCACCATGTTCAATGTTCAAAGGCAATGAAAGATAATTTAGAAAATTACAAATTTTCATCTGAATGCTGTTCCCACAGCTTATTCTCTTGTCTTTTTTTTTGTGACCAGAAAGATGTTTCTACTTCATCTTCGTATCAAAGTTCACAACACTGACACCTGCTTTGATAAGATAAGGGTGGAGGAGCTTTGAGTTGTTCCAGGGGCCTAAGTAACATGTAATAAGCATATAGTTGATTCGGTGCAATATAATTGGAGTAGTTTTACTTGTATGAACATGTTTATGTGAGCATAGTATGGCACTGATACCTAATGCTAATATAAGACAGTATTGGTGCATCCCTAGTTTTGAAGTGTTTCTAGATTAACTAGTGTTTTTAGATTTGAAGTTTGTGTTTATGGTAATACTAAGGCTAATTGCTAAAGATGCCCAGTTCCTAGCCATAGTTTTCTGTTTGTAATTTATTTCCTTTGTCTGTTTAATTAAGACATCCTGCTTCTAATTACCTCATGACAACATCTTCATCATCATCATCATCATCATCATCAACAACAACACCAACAATAATAATAACCTCACAATTATTCTACAATGGCCAGCCTCAATTCCTGTCTCTGTGCATGGAGTTTTCATTTTTTCCCTGTGCTTGGTGGGCTTCCTCCGGGTACTCCGGATTCCTCCCACAGTCCAAAGACATGCAGATTAGGCTAATGGGCATTCCCAAATGTACTGTGTGAATGAGTGTGTGAGTGAGTGTATGGGTGTGTGCCCTGCAATGGATTGGCACCCTGTCCAGAGGGTGTACCCCGCCTTGTGCCCTAAGCCTCCTGGGATAGGTTTCAGCCCCCCATCCCGCCCCCGCGACCCTGAATACAGGATAAAGTCGTATAGACTGTGAGTGAGTGAGTGAGTGAGTGGTTCTACGGCAATGCAGCATTGCTAACAATTAAGACTATTTAAAAATAGGGATAACATTCAAAGATTTTGGGACATAATTTCTAATATTTTTAAAACTTGTTTGTCGGAAATTGTTGGTCATAAAGGCACTAAATCAGGTGCCAGTGATCACATCATATTAAGAGATCTGTGACCACTGACTTTTACCTCATGACCTCATGAATTTTTGTTATTACAGTGACAGAAATGTTACAGCGTACAACAACCTTTGTAGATTTTTTAAAATTGCCTTTGTGTGTTTAATACTTTCCTGCTCATCATGAGAAGCCTAGAAAATAGCATACTTATGTTTGTGTTGAGTCAGTTTCCCCCTGCTTTAACCTCTATTAATGACTTTGGCATGAGTGTAGGAACATCATGGATGAATCAGACTTGTCTCTGGTTAGTACACAGTGGTTAATTTGCTGCATGTCTGGTCAGTCTGCATGATTTTGCCTGTATGCTAAGATAACCTTAATATCTTTGCAGCTTATAATGGTAAGTTTGATGTAAGCCATGGTAGTCTATATTGGTGAACTTCATCTATGAAGGGTTAGAATGTAATGTGAATGTATAATTCACCAAACCTCTTAATGGCTGGTTGTCTTTTTTCCATCTGACTCAGCTGTTCCCAGACAGAGAGCTTCTGCTCATATATGAGCTCATTCACATTAGCCCCTTTTGGACAGAGTGAACTTATGTTGAGATATTTTATAAATTTTGTAGAACCATAGTCACAGATGGTTTAATATGACCAAAACAAACACACAAATTAAGACATGTTATGAGGGGGCGCTCCAATATGGCACCACCGAATATGTTAAGAGTGGGAGCCCCAACGCAGGAATTAGGGGGGAGCGTTGAGACGTGGGGTGATTATGTGTACCTTGGCGGGGACTAATCGATTAGGGCAAGCACCTCGCAGTGCTAAGGAAAAATGCTTATTTATTTATTTATTTATTTATTTATTTATTCTTCTCCAGACCTTTATTTCTTCTCAGTTTTCTTTGTTCTCTTCTCACTTCTTTTTTTAGTTTTCTTTTTTCTCTTCTCTTTATCTTTTCATTTCTCTTTTCAGTTTTCTTTTTTCTTTTCTCTTTATCTTTTCATTTCTCCATTCTCTTTCTCTTTTCACTTTCCCGTGGGTGGCTGTGTTACAACCAATTAAGCTGATTTTTCAGTTATGACATAAGAAATACCCTTATGGAGTTTTGTGGGTAAAGGAGAGAAGGGCACTTTTAATTTTTATACCACCTTAAGAAATTGTTAAGCCGTAAATCCAAAAGTAGACCTTGATCACTAATGAGCCAGTCATTGGTAATATTCGAGGAAAAACTACACAGAATGAGGCCTGCCTACATCTTAAAGCATGTCCAAACAACTAGTGCAGCACTAGCTTATCCAAATGTAATATGCTCTATAGCGTCATCCCAATGTGGTTGATGATGTAGCTTACAGCATTGTACAGTCTCTGAACTGCTGGATATCCAGGTACTTCTCTGAAAAAAGGTAGGCTTCATAGATAATTAGAGTACTGTATGTCCATGCCACTTGGGAATGTGCTGCTTTCATTTCTTGCTCTATAGCTCATAGTCCCAGAATAGGTCTAGTTAAGGTTCAGTCAGGTTCCAATTTACTGAGACTGAGGTAAACTAAAGTAGAAAAACAGTCAGAAGATTAGTATCAGCAACCAATCTACATAAAAGTCAATCTTTCTGTGTTTACAATCAGCACATCTGATCTGAGAGACTGTTAAATATTAGGTGTTTATCATCTAAAGCACTTACTATTAATATCTGAAGTGTATTATACAGTGTTTAACTGAAATGTGGATTAGCCCAAAGGACTATGTAACATTGAATTAAGCTAGCCCTCCCGGACATCTACTCATGAAGCTGATCACTCTCTCGATTTTATACTAATTATACTAATAATATAACACTAATAAAGTTATGTCACATCTTTATCTCATCTTAGTTAAAATGCCATAGTATTAATATGCATCTTGCCACGCTACCATGTCAAATCGTGACCGTGATCATACTATTCTCGTTAATAGATTAGAAAATGTTGTAGGAGTCAAGGGAACACCCTCTCCTGCCTCAGGTTCTAGTCGACTGATCATTATCAATTGGTAGATGTAAATGGTGACTTCTCTACACATACTATAGTAAAGTTTGATGTTCCACAAGTTGTAGTTAAAGGACATTATAGACTGGATGCTTATTAACTTCTCTTTACTTAATTCTGACAAGAGAAAGATACTGCTACTACAGTAGGACCTCTTGGAGCTAAGGTTAAGCTTTCTAATAAGTATAGGTTGGATACTAATGCCAATTACGTAATGCTTTACTTTGTACATGTTCTACTAGGTGAACAAACATACTCGAGTTAGTCGAGAAAGCAGATATATGTACATCCTATCCATACTGCTTTGGCTCCCAGTGAAATTTCACATTGATTTTAAAATTCCACTATTAACCTATAAAGCACTAAATGGTAATGCCATGGAATGAACTGCTAGTGTTTTATGATCTGCCATGCCTATTTAAATCAAAAAGTGCAGACTATTTTGATAACCTGTATAATATATAATGAAAACTATGGCAGGAGGCAGAGCTTTTTCTTACAAACCCCCACATTTATAGAATAGCTTTCCAATTAGTGTTTGGGACCAAGACCCATTCTCTGTGTGTACTGTAAATCTAGGTTGAATAGGTTGTATTTGCTTAGTCAAATCTTTTGTGATTAGTTTTTCTGTAGATAAAGAAGCATAGCTGGGGACTTAGAGCTGCAGACACTTTTTATTATACAGTTCCATGATGGCAAGTATTGGGTGCAAGATAATGTCTCTTCCCTCTCGTGTGCTGTTCTCCCTATTTGTCTGTCTTACGATATATATATATATATATTTTTTTTATGTTTAAAGGCCTTAGAGAGACAGATTTAGTTTGGAACTTAAGGGATATTGAGAAATGACATTTGGTGATTGGTGACAGTTAACTAGAAATGTTTAAAAAATCAACAAATATCAATCTGGCTAGTTGAGATGTGAAGTAAGTCTGTGTGAGTGTATGCAATAATAAGGTGTTTAGCTTCTAACCAAATAGACAATTCCACTATTGTCAATATAATGACTCGAAATGTAAAAGTCCAATGTAGATCCTATACCAAGAGTGATATCCTATACATGACCAGAATGGGCATGAAATTTCAGCACAAAGCAAGTGGGTAGAGCATTGTTTTTTTTTCATGATACATGAGTAATGGAGCAACTTGCACTGCAAAACAGTCAGAATTAATAATGTTATCAATGAAGGAAAGAGGTAGTTTTTCTCCAGGATCTCTTGCTGGATTTCAAAAATGTCTGCTACATCCATTTGTCAGTCAAATTTTTTGTCATTAATGCCATTAATGGGATGAGGCAAGTGCAAAAAAAAATCTCTGATGCGAAAAACAAAAACTATAAGCAGGTATTGTGGATGCAAAGCAAAAAAACATCCAGGTTATCAGCGATATTGCTTTACACACAAGCTCCAACACCAACTACATCAAAAATGCTGTGATGTGTGGGACAGAGTCATGTACTGTAGTTCTGTGTCCTGTTGACATTTTATCACTATGACACCAATCTGTATGACATCCCCAATTAAGAACTGGGGGAAATGTGGTCCAGAAACCCAAGCTCTTGAAGGAATCCTGAAGATTGACTGAAGAATGTCATCTTTTCCACATAAACCATAGACCCTCTCACCAAAACTATAAGCTATTTTTATTTGAATTGTAATAATATTTTCTAATACAGTACTAAAGTAAAAAAGTAAAAAATAACTCTTGTTGCTCCCTTCCTTTCACACACACAAACAGACACACACAAATACACACACCTATGACTCCCTTTCAGACAGTTTAACAGACATCTTTGCTCACTGTTAAAGTTACTGCCAGTGACTGGTTTGAAAACATTTTTTTTTAATCCTTGTTCTTCATATTGCTATTGCAATAGTTATCGCTATTGATGTATTTTGCTATAACTTTTTATGCTACTACTACTCCTCCTCCTCTTCCTCCTCCTACTATTGCTACTGCTACTAAAAAGACTTGTGATACTGTACTATATACATTCATGGCAATAAAAGCACCTTGGGTTGTGCTTATTTCTTTTAGCCTCTGCAGACTGAAAAAACTAGTGGGTGGGTTTTCAAATCATGGGGCGGTGGAACAGGCTATTTATGTTCACACACTCGCTCTTAACCCTTCCTCTCCATGATAATACTCTCACTCTCTCCTCCTCCAACCTCCTCTCCTTTTCTTTCTCTCCATACTCTTACTGTAATAGCAGAAACATATGTGCTCCCTCTCTCTTGCTCCCTTTGACATCATAATTCTGAGCTGCAGGGTCCAGCAGGAGGGTGGGGGACACATGGTAAACTCCACAAAGAACTTGTTCTGATTACTCTCATTTCTCTTCCCCCTCTTCTCATTCTCTTTTCTTTCTGTACCTCTACGGGCTGTCCTCTGTCCAGCAACTTGGATTTCTTGTTTAAAATGAAGCTTTCTTTGTGTTTTCCCTCATGAACTTTTATGCATGAATTTCTCAATTCCTGATGACTATGACTTAAATCTTCTCTTTCTTTTTCTCCAGTCCTCCAAGTCTCCATTTGTACTTGCTCCTGCACATGTATATGTTCAGCTTTTTACACTTCTCACTTCATCCTCAATCTTTTCTATCTTTTTGCCTCTCCTAGTTCAGGCAAGAAGTTGTTCAAGTGCCAAACTGCGATTTCACCTGAAGCACTAAATTTAAATAATCCAGTGAGAATGGCCCAAGAAACGAAGGCCAACAAATCACAAACCATGGGCGGGGCTTTGGGTAAAGTGACTGTGTTGCTCATCAGGTGTTTTTTCTCTTCATCCCTTAGCAAGAAACAAAGAGAAACGAGAAAGAGTAAGAGATGAAAAAACATCTTTAAAAAGAAAAAAGAGGAGAAAGCAGAGTCACTGGAACAGGGTAAACAATGACAAAATGTCAAAGACAACAAAATGGAACTAGGGAAAATCAAGCACAGTAAACCGCAAGGTGAAAATGTTAGAATCGTAGGCTGACTACAAATATTTGAGCATTTCAGTGAGTTATCTTCTTTAAACTACTGAATAAATTTTTGATAGGTTATGTAAATAATACATAATATCTTAATAATATGTTGCTCTGAGTCACAGAACGTTAAATTTAAAATTGCGGATAGCTAATCTTTAGATTGTCGGAGAAAACCAGAATACCCAGAGGAAACCCACTTAGCACAGAGAGAACTTGCAAACTCCATTCACACAGACTGGAGGCAAGATTCAAACCCCCAACTCTCGAGTTATGAGGCAAACGTGCTAACCATTAAACCACATTGCTGCCTGCTTATTGCATATTAAGAATGTTAACTGAGACTTTCGCCTAGTTGTCTTTTCACTACTTTTCTTACAACAATTTATATTTCTCTTCCCCTCAAAAGTATCTGATGATGAAACTGGAGCCACTACTACCTCCCAACACTATAAAGGCCTTAATTCTGAGAACAGAACTGAGAGAATCATGAAGAATGTTCAGCTGCGGAGAGAGAGAGAGTTGTTTTAGAATGTTTGATTCATGATTCTTTAGTTTGTTAACCGCAAATATTTTTTTCTTCCTCCTCTTATTGAAGGTTCAGAAAAATAGATAAAAAGCGGTTTTCGAAACTATAGACTGAGTGAAAGAAAGAAAGAACAAAGAAAGTCTCAAAAATGTTTTAAGGATTTAGACAGTGTTACAGTTCCTTGGCCCCTTCCATGTCTATTCTTTATCTCTTTTTCCCTCTTTCTCCCTCTCTCTGACTGTGAATAGTAGAGTGGAGTCAGCACTGAGTGTTTCTCATAAAAACTGCTGTGCTCTGGGTACTTGGGGGTAGTGGAGGGGGAAGCTAGAGGTTTTAAAAGCTGGAAAAAACCCTCCACTGACATTTTTCCATTAGTCATGAAGAACCTTCCAGACATCCATTAGTGGTGGCAAGGAAAAGACTGGGGGTTCATTGGAAAATGTATGAATACAGAAAAATTGCTAAATTGCTTGAGTTTGTGTAAAAAAAAAAATATTTTTTTTTTAAAGATTGATGTATGATGTTTGTATGAAACAACTGAATGTAGGTTGAAAAAAACTGTTAAAAAAAAACATTAAAATGCACAAACTCTGACTTGAACCAACTATCACAAATTATAAGCAAGTAAAGTGATTTAGACAGAATGACAGAAAGAGTAAGAGACAGAATTTTTAAAAAGTAGCATAATATAATATTTGCAATAAATTGTTTCACACTGCGTTATTTCCTTGGAATTTTGAATGACTAAAGACACTGGAGTCCATATGTAATTAGCATGCAGTGGAGTCCAGAAGTCTGAGACCACACTTGGATGTGTTTTAGATTGAAAATAAACAGAATATTTTAGAATTTTTAAATATTTAAAACATAGAAGTATCTTTAAATGTTTTCATGTTTTAATCTGTCTATATATTTTTCTGCTTTTTAATTTGCTTATCAGCGATTACTGGTCATTGTGACTAACAAGTTGTTTAAGTTTAGGTCTAGAAGAGTCTAAATCTGCTAGCTAATTGAAGAGTTGACATTGGCATCACCTGCAGTCAGTACATGGGCCATCTACTTAAGAAACTTGTTTCTGAAAGATGGTCATAATACGTCATATGGCACATTTTGCTCACTTACGTTTCCAGGGGGATTGGGATACTAGTAATTCACTGCCAAATGTATATACTAGTAGATCCTAGCTAGCTTAATTGCAAATTGCAATAGAGACTCCTTGGTTGCATCAGCTGTGCTCAGTCACAGTCCTGCTAAGCAGAAGATGGTGGGGCTCTAGGCACCTGACTCAGCTATACAGCGTTTGCTATCATACTAGCTGTTATAGCCTTTAGAATAAACAGAATATTGCACAGGAGAGTATTCAAGCTACAGTCATGTTTCAAATTTAATAGTTTTGTGTAAAGACAATAAAATCTTCTGATCATAGTGTGTCTTAGTATTACGCAAATACAACCTCATACGAACAACAACTAACTTTTTTTTTTTTTACAGTGCCGTGACTTACAGCCAACAAAGGAGCTATACTAGATACCCATTTAAAGAATGCACAGGATTTGCCAGGTGCTGCTAATCATCAGACCTTGATTAACTGATCATCAGCAGGTGTGCAGACCTCTATACAAGCAGATGTTTTGTTATTTGGCTGGTCTGGAGCATTCAGATCTGTGTCAACACAATGCCAACAACGAAAGACATAAGCAATGGTTTTAGGGAAGCAATTGTTACTTCACATTAATCTGGATAGGATTATAAAACCAGTTAGGAGTTCAACATTCTACCTGGTGAAAGATTATTCAAAAGTAGAAAGCATTCAAGACAGCTGCCAATCTTCCCAGGAGTGGCTATCTCAGCACATTCACCCTTAGGTCAATGCTAAGAGAAATACAAAAAAAACAAGAGCTACACCTCAGATGCTACATGCCATACTGAGTATGTTAAACGTTAAAGTCCATCACAGTAAAATTAGAAGAAGACCGAACAAGCAGTGGCGGCCAGCCCCCTCAAAGTTAGGCAGAGAAGAATGCTACTTTAACATGTAATTATTTAACATAATAATTATTTATTTTAATAATGAAATAAAGTCATTTAGCCTCAATATTCTGCTGTATTTCTTGATATAATTTATTTGCAATTAAAAAAATCTAAACTGTATTACGTTAATTTGTGTTCATGTACGCGGGGCGCCGGACAAACGAGTGTCTATGTAGGCACGTAAATTTTTGAAAAGCATGTGATTTGAGGCTGAGCTCTAATTGGATCTTTTCAAATCATCCTTGGGGAGCAGCACTGAGCGCCCCGAACCCTCCCACTTTTGTTCTTAGCGAATCAATATTGTTTTTAAATATTTGGGCTCATGTGATTGGACCATTCTTAACGAGTCTTTTACAGCACTTCTCATGGCAAGCGGAGCTGCCGACTGTATGCGATGTGAGTCATGCCTTTATTTTATACTAGTAGTAATGGTGCTTAATCACCTGATAAATGGCTAGTTACAAGCAAGTATTAAAAGTTTAATTTAAATTTTGTTTTGGTAACAGATGAGACTAAAGTAAAATTGTTTGCCCTTACTGGCTAGTTCCATATTTAGGGAAAACCAAACAGTATTTTAGCAAATACACCTCTAACCGACCACCAAGTTGCCAATGTTCGGCCCTTGAGTCAGACCCTTAACCCTTAACTGCTCAGATGTACAGTATAGTGAAATAAATTGTAGGTCATTCTGGATAAGGATGTCTGCCAAATACTAACATCAAAATGGCTGAAAAAAAGAATCAAGGTTTTGCCAAATCCAGACATCAACCCAAGTGAAATGCTGTGGCGGGAGCTTAAGAGACCAAAAAATCAATGAACTAATGTAATGTTGTAAAGAATAAAGGGCAAAAATTCCTCCACAATGATTTGAAAGACCGGTTAAAGACATACAGAAAATAATTATTTCCACTTAGTGCTGCTAAAGGTGCTGCTTAATCTATTTAATCCTTGGGCTACTTATTATTGCCCACATGTTTTTTTTTTTTTTTTTTACTTTTTGACTTTATATAATAATAATAATAATAATAATAATAATAATAATAATAATAATAATAATAGAACAATGAAAAATTTTATATGTTGTTGTTCCTTTGAGGTTGTATTTGCCTAATAATGAGAGATGCTGTGATCAGATGATGTTTATTATTTTTTCACACAAAAACACATGGAAATTAAAGAGGGCGTAGAAATGTTTGCATCACTGTAATTCACAGACAGCTCTGTGAGTGACAGGTTGACTAGTGTAGCTATAGCAGGCTAATGAGGGAACCCAACTCAAGCTAGCAGCCAGAGTTCTGAATGAACTATGAAAAAGCTCAGAAGATAGTCATAAGCAGTCACACAAACACACATGTAAGGTCCAACATGTACATGAGCTAAAAAGAAAGGAAAAGATGACAGTAGTATTCACTGCAACGCTTCTTGCAATAAATACTACTGTCATGTTTTCCTTTGTTTTTAGCTACTTGTACATGAGTTCTTTGGAAGGTTTTGGAATGCATGAAGATCTCCAGGTGATTATAATTACCTCTGCTGTTAAATAAAGGACAAAAAACCACACAGTGATAATTCTTGTACCATGACCTCTACTGGTGTTAGTCTATAAATCTTCTAAAAATAATCGTACCAATTTTGCCATACTATATATAATAACTAATATGATAAACATAATTAATGTTATCAGACTCATAGTTTGCCTCACTGTTTCAGTAATGGTTGACTTCCATGTGTTACAATCTATATGGGAGGACAATTCAACTAAATGAAAAGTGTGTTTAGTTTAGACTATGATGAATGACACTAGAGGGACTCTAATGCCTCTTCCAGACATCCTCTTCTATAAACACAAACACACATAGACACACAGACATACAAACACTCTGCTCTTTGCTCTCTCTCTCTCTCT
>JAAGKR010007882.1:0-34169 GCA_011419295.1 Clarias macrocephalus | reverse complement strand
TTAGCTTTTTCTATTTTTATACTTCTTTTTATACTTCATTTAAACTTTTTTAATACTTAAAAAAAAATTTATACTTCTTTTTCCTGTCTTCAGAATGTCTTTTACGTGTTAGATGGAATATTTGTATGGAAGTGCTCAATAACATTGTTATTAGAGTTCCAACCCGTTCAGAGGAACTTCACTCAGAAATCAAGAGCATTCTGATATTCAGCGAAGTTCAGCGATACTGTGATTTCATCTCCCACACTGCTACAGCCTGTTTAACTTATGAGTGACGATTGAGACGATTACCCACAACCTTGCAGAGCGCGCGAGAGAAGAACCCTTGGCTCAATAGTGATCATGCTCGACAGACAAAGCGCATGCATACTACTCGTATATCAAGCCCTGACTCATTTATTAAGTTAAAATTTATTTTTTAATTTTCCTTGTCTTGCAAATCACTCGCAGACCAAATTACTCGCAATCCAGGGTTCCACTGTAGTTTATTACGAAACTCTACTGATACACTCGCCAGCCACTTCAGTAGGTACACCACTTCAAATTTTTGTTAAAGCAAATATCTAATCAAAGTTTAAACAAAGATTACAGCAGATGGTCGGAAATACAGAAAATATCCTGCAAGTGTCAGTTCTCTGGGTAGAAATGCAGTGTTGTTCCCAGAGGTCAGATTAGAATGACCAGACATTGTTTGAGCTGATGTTACAACCAAGGTGCGCCAAAGAGCACCTCTGAAAGCACAACATGGTCAACCTAGAAGCAGATTGGCTTTGTCAGCAGAAAACCACATAGAGTACAACTTCTGTAAACTAAGAGCAGGAAGCTGAGGCTATGATTTGCATGGGCTCACTAACCTTGGGCAATAGAAAATTGGAAAAACTTTGACTGGTCTGATGAGTCTCGATTTCTGCTATAAAATTCAACAGGTCTAACTGGTGGTGGTGACGTACTGTAATAGTGTGGGGGATATTTTCTTGGCACACTTTGGGCCATTTAGTACCAACCAAACATTGTTTAAATGCCACAGCTTACCTAAGTATTGTTGCTGACCTTTATGGCCAGCAGCATAACGTGATGTCACAAAGCTTAAATAATCTCAAACTGGTTTTTTGAACATGACACTGTACTTACAGTATATGGCCTCCACAGTCATTATATCGCAATCCATTTGAGCACCTTTGAGATGTGGTGGAAAGGAAGGTTGGCATCATAGATGTGCAGCCATGTACATATTCTTTACTATACTCCATTGATCATGGCTTAAACATTTAAGCAGACAACTGGTAAATGCATGACTGTTGTTGACGTGAGACGTGCACTGTAGTAAACGATCAAACAAATGACAATGTAAGAAATATTATTTTTAAATAATTGTAATTGTTCTCAACTAAACAGTAACTGTAGTGTTGCTGATTTCATTCTTACCACACTATAAACACAACCGATTTTTACCATGTGAACAGATATTCTGACAAATTAACAAATGCTTTTCTTTTGGGAACATTAATGTAACTGGCTTTGTGTATGTGTGTCTGTCTGTAGCCTAAAGTCCGCTGTGACCCTTGCCCTTTAACACATGGTGATGAAGTGAAGCTGGGTGAGACAGTTTTATCTTTTCACATTCACATGGGATCGGAAACATGTGATGCCTGCGAACCTGGACAAGTGCTAGCTCACCTAAGCCATCGCCGCCCAGAAGAAAACACAGGTATGCGGGATTATATATGAGTACATACTTTAAGGAGTAACATGATGTTTCTGAAAAGCACATGATTTTGGATGATAATTATAATGAATTTTAAAAAGGTTAATGTTCATTTGATGTGTGTGCATGTTTTTGTTTAGCTGTTGTACTGAGTAAAGAGGACAAAGAGGTGCAGAGACAAAGACAGCTCAAACAGATAAAACTAAAATATGGCCTTAAAGTAAGTTTGTGTGTGTGTGCGCATATGTGTTCTATGAACATTTTCTAGCCTCATGAAAGTTTGACATTTTAAAAATGTGTGTATGTGTCTAGAACAGTGCATACGAAGGTGGCTGTGTTTCCAGCAATAAATATAAGGACAGAGCAGAGAACCGGAGACAGGCGGTGGGAAGCGAGGGAACTTTCTACAAAGACGATGCGCCCGCATCTGTGCATGTGTACGTCACTTCCACGCCTCCATACACTTAACCTGTTACAAGTCACTGCTATGAACTAAATGTATACAGTCAATGGTGTCCTGTAGTTAAACACTAGAGAATAAAACCTTAGACTGTACATTGAGAAATACTAGCTATAGTATTTTACTAGTAAGTTCATTAACAAACCTCTGCTATTACATGATAGCATTAGACAGTCTCAGAAACAGCCGCACTGAGATGTAAGTGTAATATTAACACCACAATAAATTTAAGTAGTAGTGTACACGTGGTAGCACCTTTTTATTAAAGAACTCCCTTTGCACCAAACATCATAAGAACTCAGTATAAGGTTTCACTTTTAATATTACTAATACTATTAATAATATCACTAATACTACCCTTTTTTTAACGATAATACATTGCAACAGTAATATATCAGACTTAGTTTATAGTTCTTTCATTACCGCTGTTCCAGGTGATTCGTATCTTTTTGTAATCATCACTGAAGTCTATGTCTGTGTATGTGTGCAGGGAGATCAGTGACCGGAACAAGGGTCGTCAGATGTTGGAGCGAATGGGATGGAAGAGCGGAGAGGGACTAGGCAAAGATGGAGGAGGCATTACCGAACCTGTAAATACACACACATACACACACAAACAGAGCCAGTCAAAAAGAAATGGTTGTTTTGCAACTACAAACTACTATTTCTGTGGGTGTTTCTGAATAAAAGGAATAAAAGTTTATATTAATATTTCAAAAACATTTTAATGGACTTTAAAATCCCAACTAAACACGACATGCTTTCTTTGGTGTGCAATCACCAAAGTTTCAATTTTTACACTTGACTTTTTTTTTTTTTTTTACCACATCACCCATTTCTCTTTCATATTATTCTGCTTAGGTGGGGGTGCAGGTTCGGACACCTCAGTCTGGGCTGGGTTGTGGAGCAATCTTTTCAGTGGACGAGGTTCCTGCTGACCGGAGTAGAAGACAACAGAATTGGGAGCACGCAAGGGAGCGTTTTCAAAATGCAAACCTCGGTCATAACAGGCTTGACTCAGGAGAAAGCCTACTGAGCGACCCTTGAGCCCGGCTTTAAAGGAGTCATGGTGACCCCTTTTGAAGGCACAGCTCCAGAAACAAAACTGATTCAAAGAACTGAACTAATGAGATAGTTTACATATTTTACATTGAAAGGGAAAGGAATACACAATAAATTGTACATTGAAGTAATTCTCTACAGTTTCTGTCAGGTGCTTGTATAGTTCTTTTAATGAATGTGCAACACTACATTCTGCTCTGTACATTTCAATGATGCAGAATGTGGCCCGATGTATAATAACAATAAAGTGTAAAATAATGTTTTATGTAATTCTGTAATAATTGTCAAGGTCCGCTCAAAGTCCTTTTGAGAATTTCTTAATATTACCAAAAAGAAACACAAACTGTTACATATGGAAACAATGTATATATATGGAAATGATTGTACTGTATATGAAGGAGCAGAGCTATAAATACTATCTGGGATTCTTTATTGGGATTAATAAGCTTTATTGTACTTTAAAGTTATATGAAAATGGAATATTGTAATGTATGTTATACAAATACGGGGGGGGGGGAGTATTTTCAACATAAATACATTAAGGAAAGATTAAATTTTTTATGGACAGACATTTTTCCATAAAATATATACTGTATGTTTTTAAATGTTAAAATCCCACTGTGAAGCGAGGTGCATAACTTGTGTGTAATGCTACAACCTAGGTCATATCATCATCTGTACGTAGCTTTAAATCTGAAATGGGCATTGTCTAAACATGAATGGTGTTTGTTTATTTATTTATATCGGATCTTGAACAACTTATTCAAGTTGAACACTTTACTTGCATTGTGTAATATAATAATCAGGCTCCTGCCTACCTTTATGCACCCTTGACACCATCTGGGCATGCTCCTGATCAGAGTCAGCATATTGTGTCCTTGGGAATCTCCTGGTTAGGGCATCACTGGTCTCCTGGACAGTCTGTGGTAGTACTTGTTTGTGTCAGATACATATGTATGTCCCATAGGTGCTCAAATGGATTTAGGTCAGGGGAACATGAGGGCTAGTCAGTGGCATCAGTACCATCGTCTATATGAGACTGGGCATTGTCCTGCACCAGGAGCAAGCCAGGGCCAACTGCACCAGCATAAGCTCTAATAATCAATCTGAGGATTTCATCCCATTACAGACATAGAGGTCTGTGTGGCCCTGTCTGCCACAGTGTCACTAGACTCTTTCACACCTGTCACACTTTCAACCTGCTCTCACCTGTGAAGAGAACGGGGGCCAATGGCAGACTTACCAGTTCTGTTGTTCTCTGATAAATGCTAAAAATTAAATTAAATATATATTTTTTAACAATTTACTTTTAACAGTGGTCATTGTTGCAAAGCAGCTTTACAGAATTGAAAGATAAACAGGGAAATGAGTATGAAATGTGTGAGAAAATATGAATACATTAGAATTATCAGATTGTCCCTGTTATTACTAATAAAGCTGCATGGTGCTGGGATTTCGAGCCCTCGTGGAGTCTGTTTCTGAAAGTTTGGTCAGAAACATACACACCTGTAGCCTGCTGGAGGTCATTGTGTAGAGCCTCCTCTTCCTCCTTGCATAAAGATACGTGTTCTGCTGCTCAATTGTTGCCCTTCTACAGCCCTTATCCAGCTGTTCTAGTGTTAACAGCCCGACCCTGGTTATCTCCTCACAAAACTTGAGAAGAACCACAATTACCCTGAAAGGACCTAATATAAGTTCATATTAATAACTGTTCATATTAATAACTTCACAGGTGAGAGGTGCCTTTGTTCGTCCTGTGAATGCCCAAATAAAATTACAAGACCAACTCACACTAGCACTATTTTTCGTCCAGCGGGATACAAGTTAACCCATAGCTATTGTAAAGGCTCCACCATAGGACTGACACATTGTACAATCTAGTTTTGTCTACATTTATATAGAATATTTAAAAAACAGATATCATTCATATCTACATAAATGTACATAAGCTGTTGCCATAGTGATGATCAAACTTGATAACATTATAGGTGGAAATAGTAACATTTCACCCATCCCGTCAACATAATTTGTTATAAACTACACACATGCAGAGAAAATTCAACAAAAAATTGTTTTAAGCACTTAATTTTCAGCATTTGTGTTATAGCTATTTGCAAGGAATCACAATGAACCATAACACTGGTTTTGTAAAAAACAAAGTTTAACAATGCAAGATGTATAACAAATATGGCATTTCTTTCTGTGAGTCAAACTGATAATCATGCAATAGTAATTTATCAGGCGAAGCCGTCTTTCAGTAACCTGGTCAAGACTCTGGGCTACATGAACTCTCACCTGTGGCCCTGCATAAACAGCACATTGTGTGATTATGGACTCCTCTTAAAAAGTGCTCTCCCAAGTTTTAGACAGCAAGCTAAAGTAAGCTGGATCTCACTAGTAAGTTCCCTATACCCTTACGCTCTGTACTCACACAGCTTGACAAGCCCTTTTTAAAAGCATGGGGTTGTTCTCCTTCACCTAGTATTTAATGCACCAAAAAAGATGATATTATCCATTCCTTTTCTTTAATCTAAATAAATTACGGAGATAAGAGATACATTTCTTGGCCAGCTTCACAGTGGAACCAGAGCCCATCCCAGGAGCAATGGGCATGACCAGGGAATACAACATGGAGCGAAAGCCAGTCATTGCTCATATACAGATTCACAATCTCGTTCACATTTATTTATAGTTTTGGGAGTTGGGAAGGAAACCAGAGGAAACCTGGGAGAATAAGCAGTAATATTAACATGTTACACAACAGTACCATATAATCTTTTAGAAGTAGCTTGCAGTAGCAGTTGTGTACATCAGTCTTAAATTCATAACCTAAAAAAATACACACAACTTAAAAAAGTTAACTTTTTTTAAATGACTTCTTCCCAAAAATAGGCTTTCTTGTGCAGCCATTTACAGTAGATTGTTAATATATTAACATTTTAAATCACCTTGTATGCAAGTATATTTAAAACCTGAATTTAAATGTAAAGAATTAAATTGTGTAAAATATAAAGAGCCTCAAAGGGTTCACTATGACATGATTTACAACTCATTCATTGAAAAAAAAAAGGGCCATACAATATGATTTGTCAGAAATGCTTAAGAACAAACAAGTCTCGCATTTTTAAAAATAAGCCATCACTTTTCAATAAAAATAAGCATGCTCAGTTACAGCTAAGACTTGTTCATTGCTCAGTCACAGTTATTGTCACATAAAATGCAGAAATAAAATGGCACAATATAACAATAATTAACTCTTATTATACAGCAGGCACATTTTGAGTGAGATGCTGATTGTGGAGCTGAGCATTCAAGTACTAATGCTTAATATATATATATATATATATATATATTTTTTTTTAAGAAGAGGCTTATGCTCTCTCTCTCTCTCTCTCTCTCTCTCTGAATGGCCTTTGTTTTTCAAACATTAAGTGTTCTTCCTGTTCGTCACCTCGCCATACTGATATCAAATAATTTCTTTAAGGTGAGAATAGGAGTGATGAGTAAAACAAGGAGTGAAAAGGTTTAGAGGCAGCCTTTCTCCTCCAGCTTCAGGAACAAAGCCAAACTGCGCAGTTGTGACTCTCTTTCTCCATCCTTCCACAAAATGAGCAAATGATCAGCTGAGCAAGTGACCATTCTGCTGTTGCCAAAACTCAGAAACATCTGTAGCATAGAAACACAGAAGAAAAACATTTAAGCAGCTATTTCAAGCAGAGTGATCCATGATGGCCGATGATGCGTTGTTGTTCTTTCCTTGTTAACTATTTAAATACAGACCAAACTCAACATTCAGACATCAACATGTTCCCCACCTCACTATGCATTTCCTATGATAAGTCACTTACAGAACAATGTTTAATTTCATTGAGTTTAAAAAAGCTAAGATTCATTTTGGTTTTTATTTCCATTTCATATTTTCATATACTATTTTCAGTGGATCACAAGCTCACACAAACTTTATTATTGGTGGCATCTTCTTTTTAATTGTTTAACTTGAATCAAATGTTTTTTCTTCTGAGATCTTGGCAGAGTTGTTTTATTTATCTCATGTTATCTAGGCAAAAAGGCAGTTCCTCAAAAACTTGGACACTTTTACAGCCACATGTGTGCTCCTGATTAAGTCCTAATGTTGCTAATATACATTGTGACATCAATTTATGGAATCTTCCAATCTGTTTAAAGAGATAACCAACTTTATTAAGTTTTAGAAAAGACAAATACATTATTTTTTTAGCTGTTCAATAAGAATCTCCCTATAATGAGCACTGTTGATTGCTGAACTTTTTTCCTGATAATGTTCCAAAACCGGCCCTTGAGAATTCCAAAAAATATTTAACTTTTGAACTTTTTCTCGGTCAGCGATTCAGGATGTTTCCATTCCATCCTCTGCTGTTTACTTTGTCTCGTAGGGATGAATCCATGCCTCCTTACCAGCAACAATTTCCTGTAGGAAATTCTAAGAATCGCTGTCCGCTGCTTTTCTTTGTATATGTATTTTTTTTTGGTTCAGATTGCTGAAGAGTCATTATATATAGAGTATGATTATTTTGGTAGACATTGTAATGCACTCGCAAAAGGCAATTGAATAACAGGAGTAATATGATTTTTAAGAACTGTGACATTAGTAATGTGAAAGATACTGATGAGCTCTAACATGGAGGCACAGTGAGCCCTAAAAAATATTTTGAAAGCCCAAATGTATTTATTTATTAATTTGTTTGTTTGTTACTTGGTTGTTACCATCCAGGAAAATACTAGCCAGCTATCATGGGATCAGCCTTACAAATGCTTGTTTTTTAATGTGTGTAATGTGTATAGAGTACCTGTACAGCTCCAGAGTGACCAATCAGATCTCCAACCAACTCAAGTGAGCACAGACCAGAAACTTCCAGAAGCTTCTTAGAAGGAACACTACCATGTTTATTGGATCTCCCAATGGTGCCAAACAAGCCAAAAAAGCCTGAGAGAGAGAATGCAAATGAGTGAATAATGCATTAACTATTTTTTTGTGTCTCCATGTTTAATTTCCCTTTCAAGTGCTAAGTTAGAGTATATGCACCCCTACACTGTTAAGAATTTTCATCATTATTCACCCTTTAACGAGCAGAGACAATGTAAAACGGCTACAAAATTCATGTGTGTTTGCAGGAGATATTGCACAAACTAGCGTGTTTTCCCTGTATTTACGCTAAGCTTAATTTCACTGCATTACACAACATTGTGTACAGGATGACACAGACAGAAAGACACGAGATCTGGTAAAGGTTTGTCAAGGCCCATGTTTTTACCTCTGTCAAGTCATGAAGGGTCATTGGGACAAAATAAACTGTCAGAAATCAGTCCTTTTTTACCTGTGGAGGCAGGCTCTGCAGGCAGGGGGAGCTCCTGCAACTCCCAGATTCTGACACTGCCATCCTCCGAACAAGACATCACCTGTCTAAAAGATACCACACACACACACACACACACACACACACACACACACACACACACAGTGTTTCTTTCAGGTGAACTCAAAAAATATGAAAATATGAAGGGCTTTCTCAGAACACCCCACATAAATTGATCAGCCATAACATTAACACCATGGCCATGTGAATTAAATAACCCTAACTCACTCATTCTCTATACCTCTCATCCGTACCGGATCCTATCCCAGGGGACTTGAGGCAACGAGGCAGGGTAACCCTCTACAAGTCCATCGCAGGGCACAGATGCACACGTACAGTAAAAACTCTCATACACACTACATGAATTTTTTAAATTCCATTTGGCCTATTCTGAATGTCTTTGGAATGTGCTAGAAACCCACGGTACCCGGAGAAAATCCACCAAGCACTTTGGATCATGCACCCATGGGACACAGCGAAAGGACTCCACAGCACACAACTAAAGGTCTTGTGGATCCACACACCATGGGTTCGGAGCCTCCTAACCTAAGTGGTTTTAAAGTTATGGCTGATTGGGGGATGTTAAACACAAAAACCCGCCTAAAAAAAGGCTACAGCATTATATGATACTTTCATCATCTGGTGAATTGAAAATAAAACAAACAAATGTAAATGTGTACCCATTGTGCAGCATTGTGGTGTATAAGACATCAGAATCGTGAGCAAACTTCCTATATGCCACCACTGTCTTCATCCTTGTGTTATACACAAACAGCCCACTGCCCACTGCTGCAACTACCAACTGTGTGTGAGAGAGAAAAAGATTTGCTGACCAAAGATTTAAAATTTTTTAAATATAGTCCAGTCACCACTGGAAAGGAGCCCTACCTCTCCATCTGAGTGCAGGTGCTGAATGGATGCTTCACTCTGTTTCTGCTGCCCCATTCTGATCTCTGATTGGCCATCTCGATCTGGTTCCTCCCACAAAATACGCTCATAAGATTGAATTGTCCAGTCAAAACTATCCCAGAGAATGACCTCTCCAATGTGAGAGCCACTAGCAAACAGATCATCTGCCAAACAACATGAGAGCAATCAGTTAGTGCACAAAATTAACTGCCTTAAAAAAATAAAAGCACTGTTCCCTAAATTACAAAATTAGTAAAGTAAAAAGATAATCTTCTTATCTAACAGTTTCTTTGATTAATACAACATTTGCCTAATTTTGGTGTCTGCTCATTTTTAGAACAAAAATACAACATATTAAAAATAACTATAAAATGAGAACAGAACATATACTTAAATAATTTTCATGTGCCAAAAACGGAAGCATAATGGGCATTTTTTTAAACTACATGGTTTTTGTTTTTGATGGCGTACACGTTTACAGCAAGGTAATAATACATGTCTAAATTATACATACAGTGGAACCTTGGATTAAACCTTTAACCTAACTTAATCCATGTTTAAACATCTGTGTTTGTGTAGTTTGTGTGTTTATAATTAATGAGCTCACCATTGACTCTGATGAGCGTCCGGATTGTGTCTTGATGTTCAGTCAGATGGCGAACAGCCAGGATGGTCATTTCGGTTTCAGACAGATTCAGCTTAAAGATTACTAAATTAATTGAAATGGTATATAAAGGTTTTATAATGGAATAAATGATACATCAGTCAATAGTCATATTAAAAGCCATTTTTAAATACTTTAAAATGCATTCAATTAATAAAACAAAAAGATCAGTAATATTAGCAAATCAAACATTGCAAAGGTATATTATAAGCAATCATTATTATAAAAAGTGTGTGCTTATAATGACTGTGCATACCAATAACATTCTTCTTTAGAAACGTCTTGTCAGATTCATATTTGATCATATAATTTTAAAGCACATTCATCATGCTGCTCAGTCATCAAAAGTACCCTCATTGAACACTAATAGGAACACCTGTACACCTGCTTATTTCTGCAATTATCTGATCAACTGGCTCTGGCTGCAGTCCAATGTATAAAATTCTACAGATACGAGCAAGGAGCTTCAACAATCGGAAAGAGCAAAGAAGAATTAGCCCAATTACCTAAATAACCAAATTGTAGCTGTTTGCATGAACGTTCACAACTTTACGTAACACCAAGGGATCTACGTACTATATGTGACGATGCTTTGCACAGGCTACAGCTCGGCCTTCAGCACTATTATCTCAGGTTGACTAGTCACCAAACTTGCTAACCTAGGCCTTTCCCAATTCACCTGGTGCTTCTCAAAAAATCACCACCAGACTATTAGACTAGGCCATGTCTTGTCCTTCAGTCTTGCACCCAGCGCCGTCATATCATATGCCTGTGTGTTGAGTTGCTTTCTCTATGCTGCTTCTCTATACTTTCACTCAATTCACTTTATTCCTTCACTCCAATTCCCCACCTTTCTTTCTCTCCTACACCCTTTATTAATTTAATAAAATAAAAACCTTTTACTGAACTCTTGCCTTGTGTCTGTGTGGTGCCCCCAAGCCAAGCTCTTACATCTGTTATTCTGCACAATTAAAACCCTGGTTTGACTTAAATGCCCCACACATGAAACTGCCCAGTAACACTGTTCACATAAATATTTTCTGCTCCAACATTTATTATCTGTCATTGTGTGTGTGGTTTAATTAGGAAATTATTAGTTTTTACAAAATACAATACAAACACAATGACCATGAGGTATTCAAAGGCTGAATTCAAAAAACAACTCACTGACAATTTATATTTTAGTGTTAAGTTCAATTTAGTCAGTATTTCTGCTATATTTGTGTTTAAAAAATACCATTTTTCTGAACCCATTAGCTAGTCCTGCTTGTTAATTTCACACTGCACACTGCCCAAACTTTTTTTTTAAATACTTTGTATCTATTTGAATCATTAATTATATTTTTAATCACTTAAAATTTAATCATTTTGACTTCATTGATAAATGCATTATAAATATAAATCTTATTTAAAATTATGAATTATACAGCCATATAATTAAGGAGATCAATTACTGAAGTAGTGGGTCATAAGCTTTAAAAGGTTGTCAAAACATTAAACATTTGTCTTTTTAGAAATTAGGGACCAGGAAAAAGGGGTTCCTTCTTATGTACCAAAAGTCTTACATTTTAGGATGGCTTACCAATCTCTTTGTCTATAGCAGCAGCAACACAAGATTTTGTCAAATCCACCAAAGCAGTGATGCCTTTATAAAGGAATAATCACACCATCAGAAACAGGTACTTTTAATTGTCCACAGTAAAACAAACATATTTTAACTCTGTGTGTGTGTGTGTGTGTGTGTGTGTGTGTGTGTGTGTGTGTGTGTGTGTGTGTGTGTGTGTGTGTGTGTGCTTACCTGAATCTCTGTAATGTACCGCCTTACACTGTAGCTGAAAATCTTGATTCCACACAAACAGCTCATTGCCTCCAGAAAGAAACACATCCAGATGATCCAGGACAAGTACACACTGTTGCAGAGAGAACACACACACAAAGTATCAAACAAAAGTTTGGACAGACCTACTAATTCAGTGGTCTTTCCTGAGGTTTATTTCTTTCTACATTGTAAAATAATACATCCATGAAGGCACCCGAAATATGCAATAATCTCCTTTGAACAGTTGATCTTGAGATGTGTCTGCTACTTATGCTCTGTAAAGCCTTCATAACGGCTCTAATCTGAGGTGATTAGATCATTGGTAATTTCTGAGACTTGTTACTCTAAATGAACTTCTCCGCTGCAGCAGAGGTAAGCTTTGGTCTTGCTTTCCTGGGATGGTCTTCAGGAGAGCTTTAGGAGTTACAAATGCACTTAAAAATACAAGAACTATTCTAGAACAGATTGATCACTTAATTCCATATGTGTTATTTCCTAGTTTTGAAAATCTCCTAGTTTTGAAAATGTTCGAGAATGTAGAAAAATAAATCACAAAACAAAAAGCACTGAATTAGAAGGTGTGTCGAAACTTTTGACTGGTACTGTATCAGACAGTTTGGATCCAATCTTACAATTTTAAAGTAAATTAGCTCATATGTAGATTAAACATAGTACCTTAACAGAAGACTGTAGATTAGACACAGTGTGTAGTCGCTGTCCTGTGTCTGCATCCCACAGCTTTATCAGTGTTAAGGATTACACATTACACTGGCAGGATCATGCAGATAAAAGGTGTGCATGTGTATATCTACAGTATATACATTTATATAAGGATACACACATCATGCGGTCTGATGAAGCTGTTATAAGGGCTGAGGTGTTTTTTTCTGCGTTGGTGCACGTGTACGCCGTCAGTGCTGTGATCTGTTGAGTATGAGCTCGTAACTCTACCAGCCGCTCTCCGGTCTGTCATACAATTCACACACACAGACACCATTTTGACACTTTTCACTTGTAGTCTTGCATTTCAGAATATACAAGAGAATTTCTTGAACAGAGCCATGTTTTTATAAGGATTAAGTTTTTTCTGTAACATGTATGTGATTACCAAAACTGTTATGCTGCTGTGCATGTCACCATTTCAGAAGGGTCAAGTTATTGGGTTGCATAAAGCAACTAAGAAAACAACTAAGAGAATTTCAATACATTATCAAAAGATGGAAGGATAGTGATGAACCCTCAACTTGGAACTGTGGAAGAAATGTAGGTTTTAGACTAATTAGGAAAAAAGCCTTACATTTTATAAGGATCATAAAAGTGGTCTGATGAGTTCAGACTGACCCTATTCCAGAGTGATGGGTGCATCAGAGTAAGAAGGAAAGTGCATGAAGTGACACACACATCTACAATACATATTGGCCACTGTAGAAGCCTCTGGAGGCAGTGTTATGATCTGGGGTTAGTTCGTCATGTTTAGCAACGTTATGTGAAATGTAAAATGAACTTGTAAATGACCAGGGTATACCATCAGAGAGGTTTTTCTTCCCTGATGGCACAGACATGTTCCAGGACTCTACAAAACTATGAAAGAGTAATTCTGGGAGCATCAGGAATAATTTTACACATGAACTGGACACCATAATGCGTGCTAAAGGTAAAGCTAAAGGTGACTGAATGGATCTTTGTAGTATGTCAATTTTTTTTTTTGGGCCAGGCGATGTATTTGTACATACTTTATTTCCGCCTTCCTCTTCTCATTCCCCGTACTTTCAAACGTATATTTTTATATTGCACAGCTGTACGGTACCAAAGCCTCAGAGCTGTAGAGTACCAAAGCCTCACAGTTGTACAACTGTCCCTGACTTTTGTGCAACTTGAAACTTTAATTATATACTCATCTAAATAAATAAAAATGTACTATTATGTACTAAATGTAATCTAGTCAAAATAAAATCTGTGAAGCACTCAGCACATATACAAAAATGTCCCACCTCAACATTCCATACAAACACCATCCCATCATCTCCTGCTGATGCAAACCTGAAACAAAGGAATCAAAGGCCTGTTTTTAAAACATATATGACAAATATCCTGTCCACAATCAGTATTACATATTACACAAATACATATAACACTATGTTGCAGCCCAGAACTGCTCTAAAATAACTGGTGTAATGCGAAGGACTTACACATATCCAACCAAACTCGACACTGCTTATAAAAATGCTCTCAGAGATGATATACACTAAATGCCCAAAAGCATTTGAACGCTCCCATATGTACTTGTTGAACATCCCATCCAATATTGAATGCCTCTTTGCTCTATAATAAATTTTTTTAAAGGTATACATACAAGGACACCTTGTACCTTGTATGTGTGCTTTGAACTTCTTAGTAACAGTTTGTGGAAGCCTCACACTAATGTGTGACAGTCAGGTCAATAGTCTTATCAGCTGGACAGGCTGATGAGAGAGAGAGAAAGACAGACAGAGAGAAAGAGATAGAGAAAGAATTGTTTACCTGATGTCATCAATCTGCACCAGAAATCGAACAATGTCGAAATGGCCTCTAAGCACCTGCAGTTCAGTGTAAGAGTTTTTGGGCTGATCCTCTCCAATACAAAGGGCAGCACAACGGTTCTTTAACACAACAAAAAAGAAACAAGTCAGCTTCATTTAATCCTCACCTCATCACCTACATATCAAACTGTTTATGTTAAACCATGCATCATCTTCTGGACACTGTACATTGTAACCCTTATATAAGTTTTAACAGGTACTGTATGTATTAAATAATGGAAAAATAATACATGAACAATTGTGTGTATATATATATATGCTTGATGTACATGCCGCATCTTACCGTGCTGGCTCAAATTAAGGGGAGAGGGACAAACACACCTGAACACGTTATTTGTCTGAATGTCTCTGATTATTGTCACCAATGAGAGCATATTTAAACTTTCGTCATGCTCTGTGTCCCATACATCCCGTTCATCAAAAGAACAAGTCATTTACATGAAGGTCATAGAGAGACCCGAAGACAGACAGACGATAGAAACATATTAGTATTTTTAAGTAAGAAAAAAAGAGCTCCAGAGGACATGAGATATTTGCATGTATATTCGTCTGGACAAAGGCTACAGGAAGTAGAGATACATAGTAGAAGAACAGAGATAAAAAAAACATTAAGTTATGAATCGAGATTCTTTTTTTGTGGAGACTCATGTATCGTTACACTGACTTTAAACTTTCTTTAAAGGTTTAAAATTGTGACAAAATGTAATACCAAATTAGGATATCTATACATTTTCTATGCTTATAGAATCGCACCGGGTTATCATGATAAAATTGTGACAGGTGAGTCCCATCCCTAATAAGAAGTGTTACCATGTCTCAATAAGGGGACTGTTATATATGCATAGAGACATGGGAAAGTACAGACAATATCAGAAATCCTTACAAATACAATAAAGTAATCTCTGACTGAGGGCTTGCCTTGAGTCCGCTCTTTCAATCCCCTCTTCTTTACCCCATTCAGTTACACTTTGGCCTAAAAGGACACAATGGTCTACACAAAACTGACATTTTTACCTCAGCCGAGCCATGCGAGCCGCGAGTGCCGAGAATCCAGCGGAGCATCACGTGCTGCTTTTATGGAAAATGACCGGATTCTGAAATTATAGAAATAGATGACATTTTTTGTTTGAATGCATTATAATGAAACTAGCAAGTCACGCATGGTCCTCCCATTAAAAAAAGAGACTGAAAATGAACATTTTATTAAAGATTAGAGCACTATTACACAGGTAATAGGTTAAAACTACATGAAGTTTATTTTCTTTATTATTCTATATTCTAGAATACATAAATACACAACTAAATATATGTTAATAAAATTATGTTAACAAAATCAAAAGAAGAGTGAAGACAGTGTGAATCCCTGTAACGTTATTAAATGCTACTGGGGAACTGTAATGGCAAGGAGAATGAGAACCAATCAATCAATCAATCAATAAAAATGAAATAAGTTTGTGGATTCCTGACCATCACATCCAGTACTGTAACGAATAACACGTTTGGGCTTTTCTTCCTAGTGAATCAAACTGAAAGATTAATGCTACAGAGACATTCTACACTGTGTGCTTCGCAGTTTGGGGAAGAAAACATAATGACCGCAAAGGGCAAATGTCCACATACTTTAGGTCCTCTCTAAAACATCTAAATCGCTTAACTGTTTTACCGTAGACATTACGTGTAATTTTCGACACCGTACGTTGGACAGATCTGAACCTGAATCCTAAGCTTCAACACCGTCTACAGCCTCTGACAGCCTTGACACACTGCAAATCTAAACAAACACTCACACACACCTTCACTCGTTCCGTAGACTGTCGTCTAGCACCTTAAGTTATATCCCGTCTTTTCATAAAACTCAAATTAATCACTCCATTATCCGTTCAAATATTGACCCTTTGGTTTAAAATTAAACGCACAGCGCGAGCGTCAAAGCCGAATAAAAAAATTCCCGAATTTCTCAAGCATTCTCCATCGTTTAGCCACAATAAAAGTCTCCGTGTCTGTCAACATAAAAGTCTTTCAGTCTTGAAATTATCATGATCAGGGTTGCTACTCTTTATTTTCCTGATTTTCCCCAAATTATTACGAAGAAAATTATAATTATATTATAATTTATATTAAATTATATATTAATAATAATTTAATTACATAGGTGAGTGCAAATGTATACATAAAAATTACGACATATGAAATGTTATTTTTTTAATACAATTATTTTTTTTAAAAAGTAGATTTAAATCTGGCATAGACAAAAACCTGTCATATACGTAAATGCCTAAATTAAGTTACAATATGTCAATTAATGCCTTGGGAAAATGGCCATCATTCTCACTCATTCATTATCTATATTCAGTTAAATTCAGTTTTATTACTACAGTATATAACTTTTAACAATGATCATTGTCGCAAAGTGATTTACAGAATCAAAAGAAAATTAGATAATTGTGTGTGAAATGTGTAAGGAATTATGCATGAATCAAAATGATCAGATTGTCCCTGATGAGCAAGCCGAGGGTGACGGTGGCAAGGATAAACTCCCAGAGCTGGCAATAGGAAGAAACCTTAAGAAGAATCAACTCATCCTCATTTGGGTGATAACGGATAGCAGGGATTTGCAGTCCCACTGAGTGTTAGGCGACTAACTAACTAGGCACTGTTGCCTTGCACCTCCAGGGTCCGGGTTCGATCCCCGGCCAGGCTCGATTCCCGTCTCTGTGTGCATGGAGTTTGCATGTTCTCCCCGTGGTTGGTGGGTTTCCTCCGGGTACTCCGGTTTCCTCCCACATTCCAAAGACATGTAGGTTAGGTTAATTGGCATTCTTAAAATTGCCAATTAAAATTTGAATGAGTGTGTGTATGTGTGCCCTGCGATGGATTGGCACCCTGTCCAGGGTGTATCCTGCCTCGTGCCCTAAGTTTCCACGACCCTGAATACAGGATAAAGCGGTAATGACAAACTCGGGAATTTTCAAACTCCACACACAGGCCAAAATGCACGATCCGCATCCTAGACCCTGAAGATGTGAGGCCACAGTGCTAACCACAACGCCACCATGCTGCCTCCCAACAGTTCATACACAACAAAATGGCATTCAACATTAAATTTTAATCAAATGGACTTTCATTACAACTACAGGAATGCCTTCTGCACTTTAAAAGTCACCAGCTATAATTCACTGTATGTGTACTGAAATTTTGTTAAATAAATAAATAAATAAAATAAATGTTGAAAAAAATTACTGTGAATGACACTTTTGCAATCTTTCATTTTTATTATTTCAGTCATCATCATTATTAAAAAAAACACTTAATTGTACATTTGCATTTATTAATGAGCAAAAAAGTTTGTCCCAAACTGTGCTAAAACCACAGTCACACATTTGAGTTCCTGGATTCATCCTCTAAGTTTCCTACCAAACACAGGAGACTAAAATTCTTGCAACCAATCATTTTTGTGTTGTTATTATTATTATTATTATTATTATTATTATTATTATTATTATTATTATTATATAATTTAAATTACAAAGAAGTAAAAAAAAAAAAAAAACAGTACTAGTCTATCAGTACTCTTACCCATCTCTGAATAAAAAGTTTCAACACTTGTTCCCAGAATGTTGAATAAAGAGAGTAACCACAGCCACCCAAAGGTTGAGCCAATTACTATAGCTCTAGTATACTGGCTCTTGCACTGCCTGCCTTTTGAGCAGTTAATACCCTTGTAACTAAAGACACTGGTAGTTGTGGTTGCAGGTTGCCCCTAGTGTCCCCAGCCTTGATGAAGTCAATCCTCTTGAATTGCCATAGCATTTAATGGCCTTAATGGTACTTGATAGGTAACTTGATGGTAAGTGACTTCTCTACATCCTACAGTCTAGGTCTGAATGGGTGCTCTGGTGTCTTGCTCAATGTTCTGAAATCAATATAGCCCTGACTAGGGTAAAAGAGTTCTTTAAGATAAATACATAAACAAAATACCAACATTAAAATATTAAAGCTGCTCAGTATTTAGAAATGGAATTTCAATAGGAAACAGAAAAACATGCAAACTCCATGCACGCAGACCCGGGGTTAGGGAAAACCCTCAACCCTGGAAGTGCAAGGCCACACTGGCTACCACTTGAAAAAATATATATATAATTGAAAAAATTCTGAATGATATAGTATTTAGGAAGTCATTGCAAACAAATACCTTTGAAGAATTTATAAATGACTTCAACAAAAATATTTTCCACATAAAGATTTATTGACAGAGTTAAGCAACTGTAAGACAACAGGTTTCTGTTTTAAAGTACAGGGAAAGATATTCTAAGTATTGTACATGTGTTGAAGATAATTACAGCTCATAACATAACACAGACATAAATGAGACTACCATTTCAGAACCATTTAAAAGTGGTAAAATCTAGCTTTTTATGAGTGAATTTGCATTTGAGGTCTTTATAACTGTAATAAAATTATCATAAAATTTGCTGTCAATGTTCTTTTCCTTTTTCAGGAAAACAATCTTGTTTCCCAAGCATTAAATAATATTACTGACTCATCCTGATGCCATGCTTCTTGTTGCAAATCTCACTGCGTGGAGGCCCACGTGGTCTGCTGAGGATGTACTGTATGTGGTGACTGTGGACAGTTCCAGTTGACCATGAGGATGATCTTGTACTTGGCTGATGCAGACGGCTGTTCTCTGATCATTTGTGACTATAGTCACTCAATAGTTCAGAACTAAACTAACAGTTCAACTCAAACAGTTATGAGTCTGACCCTGGAATAACAAAAGAAAGTGGACTCCATACTAAATTAAACACCTCTCCTTTTATACTGAACTTTCCAGCCTCAGACTGCTGATCAATTCCTGCTATAAATTTATTACCCAAATGAGGATGGGATTCCTGTTGAATCTGGTTCCTCTCAAGGATTCCATAAAGCTGCTTTGTGACAATAACCAATGTTAAAAGCAATATATACTGTAAATAAAATTTAATTGAAATGAATTGAATTGAAAAACCATCAATAAAGCATGCACTTTCACCAATTCCTTGCTGGTTGGAATGTTCTGAATATTGCCTCCTGTTAAATGGGAGCATGAATAATTATGCAATAAAATATGGCTTTATCAATTAAAGGACAAACAGGTAATAGATTTAAGAGAAGGAACCATTATTAGACCTTAAAACAATCTTTAAACAAATCAGGGAGAGTTGGAAGAAACATTATGTAATTGGCCCCAATTTTACATAAACTCTAACCTATGGATATCTGCTGCAGAGACAGGGCCAGCTCTCACAATTTATCCAGATGATAACAGCTCATTGTTAACTGAGACATGCCTGTCCACTGCTTATTATATTTAAGATCTGCTTAAATGTTTATTCCCCTACAAATGCATACTGTAGATTGTTTTGTGGTCATAGAGTTCGGTGTGCATAACAATAAGAGTATATGTTTGTTTGTGAACGTGTAGGAGTTTTTGTCCATGTGTCAGACACAGGCTCTCTTGGCGTGCAGCATCTCGATGAGCAGTTTGGTGCATGGTACTTCTCCATTGATGTGCTTAAAACTCAGGTAATCCTCAGCCTGAGAGCTTAGAATGCGTAGCTCTCGCAGTTGCAGCAGCAGCTGACTGAATCTGTCCACATGCTGAGGATACACACACAGTGTGTATTCCAGCAAAGCCCCACTCA
Organism: Clarias macrocephalus; assembly: GCA_011419295.1. NCBI lineage: Eukaryota > Metazoa > Chordata > Actinopteri > Siluriformes > Clariidae > Clarias > Clarias macrocephalus. Next base: position 13,894 of record JAAGKR010007882.1, on the reverse strand, counting down.
CCCGATGATACACATTTTCCACATATTCCTGGTTTTCCAGTAGCTTCACGTCTGGTAAGAAAAAGGGAGCAGAGATGAAATAGCAAACATTTTGAATCTAGGTAAATGGCAGAGAGATAGAGGAATAAACTGTTACAAACACAAACAAACAACTAATTTTACTGTGTTCCCACTATCCACAGGTAATGTTTAGGTGTATCAGCTTTCCTGAGACTAATATGTGGAAATCTCTGTTTAATGTTCATATATATATAAAGCACAAATTCACAATACAATCATGATTTGGACACAATCCCATTAACTAACCATAATCCAACTGTCTCCATCATAGGGCTGTAATGTTCATGAACTAGATGGCACTGTATCATAGGACGTCACAGCCTGCACACCTCTTTCAAGAAACAACACTACCAATGCACAATACCATTAATATTACCAAAAGTATTGAATAACCAAGAAACTGTTACAAAACTATAGTAGGAATGGAACTGTAGTAAAGTGCATGGTATGGCAACCACAAATGGCCCAAATCAGAAGTTAATGTGTGCCACATTATCTGTGTACATTTTCTAGTCACAGGAAATGTGTAATTGTAATCTCACCGGGATTGAACAAGATGAGGTACTTAAAACAGGTGGTCTCTCTGTAGTCTAACTGTAGCTCCTGAAGACGCAGGGCCAGTTGCTGAGCCCCTCGCACCAGCTCACCCAGGGTTACCCCTGCCTGAGTCAGTAAAGAAGTCAGATCCACCTAACAAATATGCATACATATGGGTCACCCTAGAATTATCAATCAAAATGTAAATGTAGGAGGAGATAATTGCTAATGTTACTTGCTTCATAACGGCTGGAAAGCAACCACAAATAATGGATAGGGTCATATTTGTCTCATGACTCAAAACAAAAGTACAGTAGTAAAGATTAATTATGTAGAAAAGGAAACAGTGCTTTTACTTTGTAAAGGTGATGCACTTTTTTACTGTATAGTTGACAGTTATTTTATGCTAAGACCTAGTGGCAGGCCTTGAAAAACCACACTCTCTGAGAGATGTTTCTTGTCACATGAACTGGCACCACAATATTCTCCCAGAGAACAACAGAAAGATGGCCAACATGAGCTACAACACACAAAACATATACATTCACATTCACCATCATACTCCCCTGGGCGCTATCATGAGACTTGCTATACAGTAAATACAGAGACAACCCTATACAGTAGTTCACTCTGAAGTCTACACCCTACATCTCTGTTATCAGTTGTTCCGAGCTGGTGTGTCTTTGATTCTGATATTTAGGTGCTTTGTTTGGTCGCTTAGTGGTTAACAATGTTTCCTTGCACCTCCAGGGTCTGGGTTTGATTCCTACCTCTGTGTTCCAGGTGATCTGGTTTCCTCCCACAGTCCAAAGACATGCAAAATAGGCTAATTGGCATTCCCAAATTGCCTTGCGATCGATTGGCACCCTATCCAGGGTGTAACCTGCCTCGTGCCTTAAGTCTTCTGGAATAGGCTGCAGGCCCCTGTGACCCTTTATAGACAATGAGTGTGTGACTGAGTAAGGTTCGTGCCTTGTATTGTTTAGACTGTTTGCTAATAGTCTGATCAGTGCCAGTTTCCTTACTATTTTGATCTGTTTGGAAGATTTCTAAATGAAGCAGTGCACTTTCATTTGTACCTGCTACCTGAAACTTTTGGTAATTTGTAGAAATTAGTGTACATTGGAGCATACTTTTTTATTAAAGTAATCACATCAGCTCGAATTGAACATTATATTTTACATTGTATTAAGCAGAGGATAGTATTTTCTCCTATATTAGGTAATACATGTTAAAGTTTTGTGTATGTTAGATGGTTTATGTGTTTAACTGTACCTTTTGTCCAGTAATGAGCAATATAGTGTCCTGTTCATCATGATGTACCTGTCTGGAAATATAATCAAGCACCAGCAGTTCACTCCAACAACTATGTAGTAACTTCATTTGATCTCCCACCTGAGAAAGGACAAATGAAAAGTGGATGTGGGTTTTAACCTACTGGTCAAAGGAATACCTACACACACATGTATCAGACATAATGTAGGGGTATACTGGCATCCAAGAGTAATGCCAACACCATAAAGGATATTGACATCAGGAAAACCAGACACTTCCCAATCAGACTGGATGATTGGCAAACCTTGCTTTTAGAGAAATACCAACCAGCTCAACCTCATACCATTAGAGTGATGTTTAGTAACGTTGATTATCACAATGCAACATGTGGAAGTTCTCAAACACAGTAATAAACACTGTTAGATCACAACTCAGGGATCATAACCCCATATACCCTTGTCTACACATATTAAAGGTAATTGCTCATATCCGGAAGTTGTTTATCTGTTAGGAAATTCAATATGTGTATTCAGTTCACCTGGCCAGGTGTGACAATATAAGGCGGAAACAGTCCGTCAGCACAGTGAAAGCATGCTCTCCCAACCATTATTACTGAGCTGAGCTCAACTGCATCTCGACTAAATGCAGATCGATTTGAATGCAGCTGGGCATATATTTTTTGCTAGTGATGACTCAGGGATGACAGGACAGTCTATAGCAGGCAGCAATGTGTGTATGTGTGTGCATGCGTTTATTGTATATTGTATCAAAAGTATATTGCACTTTTGATACTGTTTAAATAAGCACCATTCTTATGACTAATGGCTTATGTAAAAAACAACAACAAAAAAGATTCATTTTGTCTTTATCAAGATGGACATTCTGTAACTTGCGTTTACTTCGGTGATTTAGTAACAGTCATTTGTCTATATTAACAGTGTGGTCCAACATAACTATTTGGTTATTATAATACTAGAAGCACTGCTTTTTAAGCATTGGAATTTTATAATATGCATCATTACAATTGTAATTCATAGTGAAAGATGTTACAAACTGATTGTTTGTTTGGTGAAAACCTTACATAATGTGACCAAAATCTTTATATATAATGGGACATAAATGATCATAAATTGAAAAAAAAAAATTCCTAACATTAAAAACAATTGTAAATATAGAGGCCATGGCCCAAGCCCCTTTCATAAAAGCACTAGCAGCCAGGACTTGCCAAATTGCACAAAATGATAAAAGCTGACATGGTTGAAGTTTTGTAGTAGCTATTTCTGTGAACTATGTTTAAAAAAATAATATGATCTAAATTAGAAATCCATTTGGTGGATTAGTACAAAGATACAGCATGGCAATCTTCAGCTTGATTAGACTTTCAAGAAATAGTTATTTGAACTTATAGCTTTATGGATGATCATGTGCTGAAGCTGACCGATACCCTCAGGACCTTTCCTGAATCTTCCTATAAAATGTCATTATCCAAGCAACAGATTATAAGATCATCTGATAAACGTAGCTCTCTCATATTAGAATTAATTGGTACGTGGCAGGTACACTGTTGATAAATGTCAAAGTTTGACATTTATTCTCAATCACAACTGAGTGTTTCGGCACAGATTTTGTAAGAATACACAAAAACTCTAGTGCAGTTTACACATTCATATAATTTGATCTGATCCTGTTCCTGTTTCTGTCCAGGAAAAACTGGGTGTGAAGCAGGAATACACTCTCCAAGGAACCATGCACACAGCCTTTTGGAAAGTTGAATGTCATGTTCCATAAATGTTAATATTTTGTTAGAATTTGTCGATGAACATGTCTTCTTTTTCAGCAGCCCTTTTTTATGATTTTTTTTACTAATATAGTATAGCTTGCTTCAACATATATTCCAGACAATTCAGTTCGTAAAAGTACAGCTTATACTGCAAAATTATGCACAAATAATTGTAATATAGTTAAATCATGAATTGCGAGTAACTTGGTCTGCAAGCGTTTTGCAAGACGAAGCAAAAATGTTTCATAAATTGTAACTTGATAAGCAAACATGGTCTTGAAATACGGTTGTATACGCTTTAGCTACCAAGCGTCACTTGATCACAACTGAACTAGTGGTTCCTCTCTATCTATCGCTCTGCCGCTCCCTCTGTCTGTCTCTCTCAATCACTGCGGGATTGTGGGTAATCATATCCTAAGCTCGGGCTCAGTGCAAGTGCGTCACTCTTATAGTTGACATCTCTGTGATTGTATACTGTTTATTATAATATTGTGACCATGTGTATGTGCGACTGTTCTTTAGTAACTGTACTGCAACGTCCCTCACGAAGAAAAAGGTTTAAAAAGGCTGTAGCAGTACAGGAGATTAACTACAATGAAATGTCACATTTCCGCAAAATCCTCAAAAAGGAGAACTAGCAAAAGCAAATGTCATTAGATAGGTTCCTTGTTTACGGAGCCCCATAGGGGTCATGTGGTAACTCGTGGAAACTGAAAGATGATCACAAAGTCATTTGTACACTCAGACATGCACATACTGTATGGGAAGGAACGCGAGGGAAGCCTCCAAACACGGTTTAAAACTAGTGTCAAATCACCATTTGCAAACCTTATCATGCTCCTTTACCAAAAATATGTAATCAGTTTGGACTTCAGCGATGGAGAATTATTGGCATTGGACTTTAGATGGTAATAGATCCGGAGTCAATTGAGGTCACTGTTGTGCATGTACTGATGACAATCCCTGGCTGATATTCAGGTTAAGCGGTTAATGTGTTTTCTATATTATTGCATTGTAGTACTGCTCTACCTTTATACACCCTTCTCACTGTACTTGCCATGTGTTTCTCCCTTACCTTGAGTTCTTTAAAGAAGTTGCAGCTCCGTGCCCACTCCACAATGAAGAATAGTGTTTGGTCTGCAATGTGGCACATTAGGCCAAAAGGTGAGAGTGGTTGAAAGTTGCTGGAGTTCTGGTTCTGTTGCAGACACGCCAGATGAGTGCTGATTTTACTCCGCACCAGCAGCTCATCCTGTTCACAGCGCACAAACTCCAGAACCAGTGCAGGCAAATCCAGGCCTGTGTGGGGTGGAGGTGAGCTTACAGTCTGATTAATGTAAGTGTGTCCCCCATTCGAGCCAGGTGAGCTGTTACTGGCGTGGTGTTCAGGAAACTCAGATTTAATGGTGCGACCAGGCAAAGATTGGTAGGTATATTGAGAAGGCAGTGGGCTGTGGGAACCCATGCTCATGCAGACAGGTGTGGTGTCCAGGCCTTGCTCATACTCTGCAGATATGGTGGAAGAGGGCATATTTACGAGGATGTTGGGCATGCTGGGCAATGTGCTATTAAGGGCATAGTCTGTCTGTGCAGGTGACAGGACAGGTGGCAAGGGCTCCATCTTTAGCTTACTCTCACGGTTTAAAGCTTTTTTCTGCTGCTTTAAGGCCCGGTCTCTCTTGTACATCGGCCCAAACTTATTTCGGCCACCTCGCATCCTGTCTGCTCGAACTGCTGAAAAAAAGGGAACAAAAACTTCTGAAAATCCCAAGAAGCCTCTCAATCATTTCCAAAGGCTCATGGGATGCAGATCTGTTTTGTGAAGCATATCTCATTCAAGGCTATTGCACACTGTTAACGGCTTTGATTTGGAAAACATAATGTTCACCTTCGAGTCGCATGCCCACGGTGAGACACTTCTGGAAGCGACAGAAAGGACATCGTTTTCTCTGTGTCTTGTCAATTTTACATTCCTGGCTCTCTGCGCAGGTATAGCGCTTATTGTTCTGTACTGTCCTCTTAAAGAAGCCCTTTAAACACAAATTTATGTCATATCAAATTCTGAATACAACACTTTATCAACAAGACACAGAAATAAAATAAATAATGCTAATTAGGTTCCACTGTTTTTAATTAAAGACTCTAGAGCAGGTGTGTCAAACTGGATCCAGAAATTTACATGTGGGTTCAGATTTTTATTCCAACCAAGCAGAAGCCACGCCTGTTTAATTAGTCATTCTTAGCTTTCAATAGACGTTCAACTCCTGTTTGGTTGGAATGAAAGCCTGCAGCTACATGGCTGAACCTAGAAGTTGGAAATCATTTCAAACATATATAGTATGTCTTGCACTAGTTGTGATGAAGCCTTTTTAAAAGGTGTTAGTTTGTACCTTGCAGCTTTCACATGTTAGCAAACCATAGTGATATCCAGACACATTGTCCCCACACACTGGGCACAACTCCTCCAAATCCACACCATAGTTGCATTCCATCCTGACTCTCAACACACAGCAACTAGAAACATACCAAGTGTTCATACTGACAGAAATCAAATACCATATTTAAAATCTTTAAATAAAAATAATAATAAATAAAATAATAATAATAATAATAATAATAATAATTATTATTATTATTATTATTATTATTATTATTATTATTATTATTATTATTGTTATATTTTAAGATGATCAAATAAATAAATGTATTTTCTGACTTATGTATGAAATTGTTTCTATTTAATATTCTGACATAAATATGTAGTGTAATTTCTGATTCATAAGTTCTGATAAACCATATTTAATTAGCTATTTTAATTAATGATGATGGAAAACCATCAATCATCAAAAATACAACAACAAAAAAAAGTCATTCTAAGCTTTTTTAGGAAAAAGAAAAAAAGGTCTATCTATACTTGTGTTACCTGACCTGTAGAGTCACCGTCACTTTCCTCTTCGCAAAAGACAAGCAGAAAGGCAGAAACGTTTATCCGTTAAAAGAATTATCCGTATTCTGGAAAAAAAAAGGTGGTTTGCAACTGTTGGGATTGTAACACCTATGTAGTCTGATGGCTCTAAGTCACTTGCGTGACAGCTCTTTATATTAACCACACACACATGTGGACACAGTGAAAGACACAGTGACAGACATATTGACAGACACAATGAATTACTTATCTGCAACAGTTAGAGAGAGAGAGAGGTTAGGGAGGGGCCAATCATTTGCATATTACATGCCTACATTTGAAGCCTAACTCATGCCCAATAAATGATCAAAACAGTAGAGGATGAAGGGTTTAATCATTTTCTGCTATATATTCATGTTGGCAAAACATATTAGCCAGCACCAACTATAATGAGCATGGTTTTTATCATGAGACTGCTCATTGTTTTACTGAATTTCATATTAAAGATTATGTTGTTGTTCACCTAAGGTTGTATTTGTCTAAGAACCATTATGATCAGATGATTTTTATTTTGTTTCCACATACAAAAACCCCCACTTATTTTTACACATGATTGGCATGGGGTATTCACTGCCATACTTTCTCCTATTTATAATTCACACATGAGGTACTGTATACTTACACTGGTCATATTTTAAAATGCATTTATTACATTTATTATGACATAAATTTCAAGAATACTAATATTAATTATTATATATTAATATTAATTGTTTTTGTTATTATCTATTACCACAGAGATAGCAAATGAAATTCAAACAGACCTATGGGCTAAAGTAGCATTAAAAGTACAAATATACAATAAAGACGACCAACGTCTGTTACTTAATACAGTAGCATTATTATTAAATTTTTATTTTTATCAAATGTTATTACATATATATTAAGTATTAATAAAATAGAACTTGAAACCAGAGTCATAGAAACTAAGCACATATTCTGTCACTTACACTGGGCCTCATTTTTCAATATTTTAGTAAAGTTATGTCTAAACATTCATCTGCCTCTCTTCTTATCCTGATGCACCCATCACTCCAGAGCAGGGCAGATCTAGACCACATGACCTTTTTTCTAATGCTCCCCAGCAAATTGAAGCCTTTTTCGATTAGCCTCACTGATAAGGTTACACAGCTGTTTAGTCCCAATCCAATGAGCTGTCTTCGCATTACTTTCTCTATTAAACATAGTTGTAAGTTCCACTGTTGTTCTTTTATGATTTGATTTCACTAAGGATTTAAGTGATCTCCCATCACACTCGTTCACAATGCTTTTCTGACCATCCTCCAGGTTTTAATAATGTGTTGGACAGTTCTTATCCCCATTCTAGTAGTTTCATCAATCACATTACTTATTTCCTTTTCTTGATGCAGGACAATAATTTGACCCTTCTGAAACAGAGCACAGTAACATATTTGCCACAACCACAGGATATGTCTTCCGTTATGATTGTTTCAGAAATAAGAAGCTACTCACTACATCAGTTAGGGTTCGATAACTTGTTGCCACTGAATCATATTAATCACTACCCGCATATTTGGGTTCTTATTTAAAGTCTATGGTACATATAATACAGTGTTAATAATACACTGTAAAAATAGGTCTTTTGATGTATTGATTTGTGCCTCCTAACTTCACCATATACTGTATGTATATTAATACAGATTAGCAAAATGTTAATTCTAAATTCAGAAAAACATAATTTCTCCTTTAGTATCTAGTATGTGCTTCTTTGCATCACTTATAGGAAATATACTATATCTGAATACTGTATTTTATACAGTACATTACAGTAACATTAAAACCTCCGCCAGGTGAACTGAACAACCTGGCAGGCAAAGAGCACAAGCCTGCAAACTCCCTGTATGTTACACAGTCACACACACAGCATACTTGGTCTACTCTATACTAGCATATTAAGGAAAATAGTAATTATTCTTTAAATTTATATCTTTAACACACATGCTATTTAACTTTGACAACAAAATCCCTATTTAAAAAAGTGCAGTAACTCATCATAAATGATGATTTGAAGCATTTTTACAATTAACTAACACTCTTTTCACATACATTTGTTCTCTGAAATTGAGATTTCATGTATACCAATTTTCTTGTCAATCCTCATTTAAATAGTTCATAAATAACTTAATAAATCATATGCCGTATTGAAATAGGGCACTAATCTGAGAGAGAAAAAAAAATCTGACAGGCATTGACCTATTCATAACATGACCAATAGTACAACATTGGAGTTTTTAATCAAATCCTGATGAAATTTTAGAAAATGATTAAATGTTAAGTTAAGAATAATAGGTAGAAACATTTATTTCCCCTGTATTGGATACACAATGAAAAATGAGAAAAGTCAAAAGTAACATATCATGTCAGATTTATTAACATAGACTTAATTTAAGTACACATTTACAAAATGTGAGGAATACAAGATATAATGATGCAATATTCAGAGTGAGTGACTGGTTCTCATATCAATTCCATGGTGATCATAAAGTCTCTCTGGACTCCCAAGGCCACACAGGATGACGTCTTCAAGAGACAAAGAATGGCATCTTCAGGAAATGTGACTAAGTGGTGGCTGGACACTCCATCAAGACATCACCAGACGATATCCTGCTCACTCCTCCTTTTCATAGTTGTGTTTAATATGTTTCCACAGTTTCTAAAAAAAATAAAATAAAAATAAGAAACAATATCAAGTGGCACATATTATGCAAACAATCCACTACACAGGATACGTTCTATATTCAATATTAAGGCTATAACCTGTTATTATTGTGATATTATAATTAATGTAAATATATTTGTTAGTTAGCTATTTTAATAATAATTTTTCCTGATTAATGCTTTATATTTAATGCTAATAATTAACCATAATGTCTACCGTTAATCTTGTAACATGTCATTCAAGCAGTTTCTTGTAAAAATATTTCTATTACAAATATAAACTATTACATTAAAAATTTAAATACCAAGAACTAACAAGAGTGTCAAAAAAATAAGTAAATTACTGAAGAAAAAAATGCTTCCTGATATACAAAATAAAAATCAGTTACACATTTTAACATTAATTTAAAATTTACATTAATTTAATCAGTTAATTTAACATTTTAACATAACATTTATTTTATGATGTCTCTTTTTTTTTGTCCATGTACACCTTGTTTCAATTTTTTTTTATCTCTGTCCCAGCCAGTTCCATATTATGACTGTAAATGTTGCTCATGTATAATATGGCCTTTATTTTATTTTTATGAACCTCCCACAAACAATTTGATCAATGTTAGAAGGGTGGGGTGGGAGGTGGGGTTTTGAGTTCCTTTTAGTTGTAAGCTAAATTCATTGTGAGAGTACTTCCAAGAAAACCTGGATATATGGTCCATCTCTTTCTTGTAAGGATTTAGACAGTAGTGTATGTATGTAGGTTTTTTTTTTCAGTAAAAATGAAAATAAAGAGTGTTTAATTACTATAGATAAGTGTTAAGTGTAGTGTATTGTTTACTTCAATAGCTTGTGCTAAAAGATAGTAAATCAAGCAAGACAATTAGCTTAACCACTCTCTGCGCTCATTAATTGCTGCCATACCAGCCACCAAAATTAATGTGAATTTTAGCCTCTGAGCATGCATAGCATGCTGACTTCACCAGGCAGCACTGACAACACTAAGATTTAATTTCAACAGTGGAGGACAGCGGAGAAAGTAATCAGTGGTGAGAAAGTGAAATCAGCGATTTAGTAAATATTTGGGGCAATGAGTCTTTCCAGGCAAAACTGGAGGGAAACTACAGAAATAGAGCAGTGTTTGAAATAATTTTACTGAACAAAGACACATTAATGTGTGACCAATGTCTTTTCAGGCAGGTCCAGATAAGAATCAGATAAAATTCACTTGTAATTATGAATGTGAACTGCCACAACATCCAAATCTGACCTGACCAGGAAATAAGAATCGAACAAATGTTGTGTTCTAAGACTCGAAGATTTCAAATCATCACATCATCTGTCTGCAGGTGATTTAGTCTGAGATGGAATAGAGGTTAAACATGCCTTAAATTAATTCTGTCTTATAGAGGCGAGAGTCATAGCTAGACAGGCACTGTCTTTGAGCACTAAATTTTGTTGTTTAATTTGTCTCAAGCAGTTATAGTTCTACACTGATTCTGAGGTATTCAACGCTATAAAAAGTATATAAACACTGAAATGCTGTGTAGCTGTTGTTGTTGAGTGACTTTCCAGTCCAGTCTTCCTCAAAAGCAACATGAAATACCTTCTTCCCTGATCAGGGTCTCCTCGTTTTAAAAGACACTGCTTTCTACTCTATCTAGTTTTTGGATCTGTGCCACCATACCCTAGCCTCCTGCATATGTCATGCACAAGATACATGCTCAACAGTCTCACTTTCATGGAATTCCTCACACAATCATGTTGGGTGTTTATCTCATAAGCGAAATGCTATTCAGGTTGCTGCATCCAATTGTTTGCCTGCTAATTAATACTTCCTCTTACTGATTTTCCACTTTTTTACATACTTTGTCCTATATTGAACACAAATGTCTCACTTTTGGTTCATCATACACACACTATACAAGGTGGTGTATCTACTGTACAGATACCTTATCCATAGAGGGCATAGAGATGTGATTACAGCAGGGTGGTCTACCGAGTTTAATGTCTGACGTACACATACCGTTGTAATAATGAACCCTAACTAATGCTATTTATACTCCCTTCTGCTATTCTGCATACAGAAGTGATTATAGAGATATCTAGGACAGAAGCACGACCTCGTCCTCTGACGCGTACACTAAGGTCAGTCTTCCGCTAGCGTTAGCGTTAGCTTTTGCCGGGTGGATCGCAGTTAGTTGAATTAAATTCTGCACGGGCTCACACTTACCCCCCGGTTTAAGCCCTCGAATAGCGCGTCTCCGCCCTGGTCGAACACCCGCTCGAAGAACACGGCTCCCACCATGATGGTGACGGCGAAAGTCGATGTTCTTCTAAACAGCAAGTTGTAGACGTTCCTTGCCAGCGCCATGATGTTCAGTGTGTTTGCGAATGCGGAAGAGGCGGGAACTTCATCGAGTCTCGTCCAATTAGAACAAAGAGTGTGGCGGAAATCAAACCCGGCTTCCTCCTTCTCTCTTTCAATTCAATTGAATTTATTTAATTTAATGTTCATCTTCAGGACTTTTGCAGCGTGGATCATGACATACATGACATATATGACAGACACATTTCAGTGCTATTAAGAATTTTTAGTTATAGAAAATGGAAGTGGAAAATGGAAATTCTGGACTGAATTGTTATTCTGAATCTGGGTTTAATTCCCAAGAAGATTTAATTCCCGCCTCTGTGTGAATGGACTTTGCATGTTCTCCCCGTGCTTTGTGGGTTTCCTCCTGGTACTCACACAGTTTCCTCCCACAGACCAACGACATGCAGATTAGGTTAATTGGCGTTCCCAAATTGCCTGCAGTGTGTGAATGAATGTATGTATGTATCCAGGGTTTACCCTGCCTCGTGCCCTATGCCCCCCCCCCCCTTCACAACCCTGAGAAAGCAGTATAGACGCTGACTGAGTGAAATACCTGTGTCAAATTCAAGTAAAATCTAATATATAGTATATAAACAAATTCTGTTTGACCGGTATTTGAAGAGCAAATTCTGTCCTTGACACGTCAATGTAATGTAACATTAGGCAGCAGCATCATCAACTTTTATGTCATAATATGAGGTAATATTTCTTCATCGAAGCTGAGGAGAGAGAGATCTATAGGTGGTGGTGATGCAACCTACAGAACTCCATCTAGATGCTAAGTGGTACTGAGAGGGAACTGTGTTGAGAAGAGTTTGTAGAAGTACCGGATAAAGCAGACAAAGAAATGTAACTATGTCCCTCAGTGTTCCTCTATGTAGGTCTGATATGATCATTCTCCCTTTTTCAGATACTGCATGAACTTGATGCCAGTGCTGCTCTCTATGAGAATATCTTTGTTGAAGAGGCAGGGTTCAACCTGCAGAAGACCTGGTGGCGCAATAGAAAGATCAGTGGCAACCATGCTGTTCTCAGTGTCCCTATGCAGTAATATTAGTAATTTACTACACACTGAATCAAATTGTACAGTAATTTGTAATTTTTTTTGCGCACGCTGCTAAAATGGCTTCACAGGTCTGGCAATTCTATGTGTTGTTTGAAAAAGACAATACATTAGCAATCGGCAACCTGTGTAACAAGCCAATTAAACATGTTAATTAATAATCATTTTTAACCAAGAACAGGCTCCTATGCTTTAAGTTGACGTGTTGCACATGTTGTTTGCTACTAAATACAGTTGGCAATTCATTATATTCCTCTTCTTGTAATTTCAATACTTAATTTACATTGTTGTTAGATATAGTTTGATAAATAATGCAACATGATAAGGCTTTCGAGTAGGCCATGTAATCGGTGATCTGTGTCGGCTGATACAGCTTCTAGTGATCGGAGATCGGTGATAGGCCCCAAAAATCCTGATAGGAGCACCCCTAATAAATACTAAAGTAGTAATACTACTATAGTATAACTGTAGTTTTTACTATATTCATTCAATACATTCTGTAGTAAACTGTAGTCTCCTTATTAGTTCTTTCACTCTGTAATAAACTGCATTTATTACATGGCTTACATTTAAAATCCTATATATAAATAAATTTGTGAATATGCCACTGTTTTTAATGGACATCTTATTTTGACGTTTTTTAAACTAATTAAAACTAATTTAAATTATTTAAGTATTTAATTAAGTATCTTTATTAAACCAATAGACACATTTTTAATAAAGACATTTATTCAATCTTATTGGTCTCAGTCACTGGTAACGAGCTGCTTTAACTCTTGTTCCTGTTACAACCCCCCTGCTTGGATAAATGCGATGGTACGGTCTATCCGTAACCCGGTAGAAGTTCCTGTCTGACCTTTTCTACTTCCTTTCTTGTGGCGGCTGTCGAGTAAAATGGTGAGGGTTTAGTGGAGACTTTTCAATCTAACGTAATCTTATCGATTTTAAACCCAAAATCTTTCAACAAAAGGTTTTATACATTACTGTTCCTTATCTTAAATGACGAGATGTTATATTTTTGTGCGCCGAGTCTGAAATTATCATAGTTTATAACGTTTACTTATTGCTTGTAGCTTAGCTGCGGTGTGTAGCGCACTCCGGCCCGCTGTGCTTCTCTGTGGCTCCTCATGTTAATAAATAAAGAGCAAAATATTCATGTTTGCGTGC
>JAAGKR010007881.1:10000-34170 GCA_011419295.1 Clarias macrocephalus | reverse complement strand
GCATTTCTGCTCTCTCTCTCTCGGTCTCTCTCTCTGTCTCTCTCTCTCTGTCTCTTTCTCTGTCTCTCTCTCTCTGTCTCTCTCTGTCTCTGTCTCTCTCTGTCTGTCTCTCTCTCTCGGTCTCTTTCTCTGTCTCTCTCTCTCTGTCTCTCTCTCTAGGTCTCTCTCTCTGTCTCTCTCTCTCTCTCTCTCTCTCTCTGTCTCTCTCTCTGTCTCTCTCTCTCTGTCTCTTTCTCTGTCTCTCTCTCTCTGTCTCTCTCTGTCTCTGTCTCTCTCTCTCTCTCTGTCTCTGTCTCTCTCTCTCCCATGACATGCGACAGGTCAGTTACTTTCTGTTTTTCAGCTCCTCTCTATAATAACACATCATAGCCCATAATATGCGCACAATGAAACCTTCCTTCATAATCACTGTTATTATCATCACCATGGCGACGCCCGGTGCTCCAGCCAATCGGCTCCTGTCTGCGCGCCTCACCGGAACACAGGGAGGGATGACTTTTGTGTCTGTCTTTAAGTTGTTCTTTTCTCTCCTCCTCTCGCTCGGCGTCTCGTCAGTGTGAGACTTTCTGTCTGAATAATGCTGAAAACTTCTCTTTCACTTTCTTCTCACTTGATCCTTCGCTTTGTTTTCTGCTTCTGCTTTGCGCTGTGATTTTCTTCCTCTGCAGCGACGACACGGGCGGCTGCCTTAATGCTGACTGTGAAGTAACATCAATCGCGGTTCGCTAGCGGCGCTAAACACACAGTGTGAACGCTAGCAGGACTTTGAGCTGAATCAGTTTGCTAACCGATCGCCAGGTTTTTACTTTAACCTGCGCCGTTTCGTTTTATTTCACAATTGTGTTGAAAACACGTTGCATTTTAACGTTAGCGTGATATTTTGCCTTTTATTTATTTATTTTTTCCTAGACGGAAATTCATGCGCGGCCGTGCGAGCGTCCGGAATTGACGAGATGTAATGAATCAAATTACAGAGCATGACATCTTCTGCATAAACACCAGGCCTGTCAGAGATAATTTGCATTAATTATACAGCAGAGCTTTTTTTTTACAGCACAACCTTAGTTGTAATTTCACACGACACGCTTAGCATATATTAGCCTTGCGTTCTTTATATACACCTCAGGGCAGGCAAAACCAGAACCACGTTCGGACTGGAGGAGAATCTGATTTGTTCCACAGATCGAACCTTTAGGACTGACTGTGTCGCGCTAAAAGTGATCAGATCAGTTTGAAATCCGGTCCGAGCGGTTAGAGCGTCCAGACTGAGACACGTGTTGAGGAATCCAATCTCAATCTGATTCCGCTTTCTTCTACATGTGGTTCAGATTGGATTTGCAACATGATTCCATGTTCAGATTTAAGCTGGCAGGCTGCACAGTTGGCGTCAGTTTACAGACGCATCATTTTCCAGGAGCAGAATTATTGTACAATATAAACATCTTATGCTGCCATATTATGCAACTTGCCATAAGTCTGAGAGATTTCCAAAATGTGTGTGTTGAGGTTCCAGCTGAGTTCTGTTCTGATTCTGTTTCAGGTTTTCCTGCATTTTCTGTGGGGGAAAAAAATTGTCTTTAGCTTTAAATAGAAATGAGCTGTAGCCCCGCCCACCGCAGAAGTGCAATCTTCTAGCCAATCAGAATGCAGGAACTGGAACGTCCCTTATAACAACGCCCACAAGTGGAGCTGGAGGAGGGGCTTATGTTGTTCAGTTGTTCCCAGTTTTTTCCTCTTGACTTGAATGATGTCATAAACTTCAGCTGTGTTCAAGCACATTTATGGACAAAAGTGAGAGAAGAAAAGAAAGCAAGAGATGTTTTTGCCTGTCAATACACACCCACATTTTTAAAATAAATAAATAAATAAATAAATAAATAAAGGGAATTTTGTGTGATATTCAGTGGTTAGCACGGACGGTCGCGTTGCACCTCCAGGTCCTGGGTTCGATCCTCACTTTGGGGTCTTTGAGTTTGCATGTTCTCCTTGTGGGGGTGGGTTTCTTCCGGTTTCCTCACAAAGACATGAAGGTTAATATAATTTTTAATAGAAAAAAAATCAGGAATTTGCGGCAAAAGGTTTCATTTCTGTGAGTTTTCTGATATTGTGCAATAAGGAATCTGCCGTAAAACTCAATACACTGTCGCTTTTGTACAGTTCGAGCAGAAACTTCACGCTTCCAGTCTCTGCGTTGTTCCCGCGGAACAATTAATATTAATAATAATAATAATAATAATGATATTATCTTTAAAGCACAGGTAACGGGTCACGAGGCCCGCGGGTGGCGTCCAGACTCTCCACACGGTAGAGAAACTCACGCTGCTGTTCTGCTCCGCCGTTTCAATTAAAACCGCCGTGTGTTTGTGAAGTGACGTCGTGCCGCCATCATCAAATTCACCGTCAGAATTATTATTGATTTCAATCATTTCTGTCGATTAGTTGTTGCAGCTTCGGCTAAAACTTACACACGTTATAAAAACGTCTGGAATCTATAAGAAACTAACAATCCTATAAAATTGCCGTCTAAATAAGAAAGAATTGAAATTAACAAAAACAAACAGGAGAACTTGGACTGAGAAATTGATTAAAATTCTGTCAAAAAATAATGACAAAAATAACCGTATCTTTTTGACGATGTGGTTACATCACTGTTAGGGGCGGAGACTTTTTCATCCGCAGCCCAGTAATACGGATAATAAGATAATAATACGGATTTCATAAGCAGTGATACACAAAGACTTCAGAGAGTCGTACAACACACACACACACACACAGACGGAGCAGGAGACGGATAGCAGTGTGTGTTAGTGTTGACATTGCAGTGACCCAGTTCGTTTTAAAGCTTCCTAAATCTCACCTCTTTCATTCGGTTCTCTTGCTTTCATTCCCTCGGACTTCCTCACTGACATTTCGATTTCAGCCCTGTGTGTGTGCGTGTGTGTGTATGTGTGTGTGTGTGTATGTGTGTGTGTGTGTGTGTGCGTGTGTGTGTGTGTGCCCTCAGTATTAATGTGATTTTTATCAGTATGCAATTTGTTTCTGTTTGTTTACATAAAAATATGTGTATGTGTGCATGTGTGTCAGTCTGTATAGGATGGTGTGTGTGTGTGTGTGTGTGTGTGTGTGTGTGTGTGTGCGTTTTAGCCCATCACATTCTTTTATTCATAATGAGCTTTATGCGTACACATTACACTAACGAGATTACCCATAATCCTCCACCTGCATCAGCCGTTGTTGTGTCAGACACACGCCTGTAATATAGTGTGATTACTGTGATTGCTCCGCCCACTCAGAGGGGGTGTGTCTGACTGCTGATGAGCTCACCACAGCTGGGCTCAAAGACACACCCACACATCTGTTTATCTCTCTGTCTGTCACTTTCTTTTTCATCTCTTCACTCTCAGCCTTCTACCTTTTTCTCTACATTATATTATTCTTTCTCTTCTCCTCTATTCTCTCCAGCTCTTTATCTTTCTCTCCCCTGCACCTCATATTTCTTCTCCTCCTTGTCTTTCTCTTTCTGTTTCTCGTCACTTTTTTCCTCTCCCTCGATTGCCTCTCTTTCTTTTATCACCCACACCTTCTTCCTCTCTATCTATCCCATATGTATGTGTTTATCACACGACACAGAGCATCACTCCTCCATTTGTAAATCTCTCCATCCACCCTCTACCTTCTATCTTTCTACCCCGATCCTCTTTCCACTCCCTCTGTCTCTGGTTTAAAGACAAATTCTGCTGTCCTTTTCATCCCTCCATCCCTCCATCCGCTCTGAATTGAGTGGGCTGTGGAAGTGCTTTGTTGGCGCAGGAGAACCGGCACCGAGCCAAGAAAAGGCACATTTATGATTAAAATGCCGTCTGCGTGTGAGAAGCGAGGGGTGACATCATGGCGAGAGAGAAAGACAGAAAGAAAGAGCGAGAGCTTGTTTTGTTCGCTGTGACATTTTCCATCTGTTTACGTCCTGGAGTAATTAATTACGACTTAATCTTTTTAGAGCGTTTAGACGCTCATTTGGCTCTGCTCTTTTTTCTGGTGCATTAATGAGATTTACTCCACAGCGCTGTTCAATCCTGCGCTCCGATTGGTCGGAAGGTGTTGATTAATTCTCTGCAACAGCAGATCTAACAGGCTTTTTTTTATTAATGCGCTCGCTCCGATGCGTTATCATTACCATGGCAACACGCGGTTCACAGGGACGTGAACTGACAATAAAATGATCTGTAAAAATTGTCGATGTGGAGATTTGTGTGATTTAGAGGAAGGAGTCTCCAGTGTCAGTGCAGTCAGAGGTAAAGCTTGAGCTGGACGTTTTAGTTGCTGTGACGGACGTGACAGACTCTTTTTATTTCATGTTACTGTAACCAGGTGCAAAATGTGACGTCATTCTTTAATAATTGTAACGTTGTAATTGTTGGTAAGTTGCTGCGGAGTGAGAGGAATAAAACACTTTATAATCACCTGCAGGATGATAACAGTAGCTTCGCTCCATGCTTTACTCTTTAATTCTCTCTCTCTCTCTCTCTCTCAGGGTTCTGCACAACTACATGCTGTGGAGAATAGTAGCGGCGCTCAGCGAGCACCTATCCACAGGGTTCAGAAGCACGATCCACGAGTTCTCACGGGAGATCGACGGAACCGAGCGGCAGCTGGAGCTCAACCGGCTGTGTCTCAATCAGGCCAATAAACACTTCGGCATGGCGCTGGGCGCGCTCTTCGTCCAGACGCACTTCTCCTCCCGCAGCAAGGCCAAGGCAAGCACCTGCCGCAGGAAAGGGCGGGGCTTAAATTACATTGCATAAGCCAATCACATGATAAATCATATGGCACGAAATCATCAACATTTTCTACAGGATTAGCTAGAAGGAGGCGTGGCCTGTGTATGCCCCAGTAAAGGAGGTGTGGCCTGTGTATGCCCCAGTAAAGGAGGTGTGGCCTGTGTATGCCCCAGTAAAGGAGGTGTGGCCTGTGTATGCCCCAGTAAAGGAGGTGTGGCCTGTGTATGCCCCAGTAAAGGAGGTGTGGCCTGTGTATGCCCCAGTAAAGGAGGTGTGGCCTGTGTATGCCCCAGTAAAGGAGGTGTGGCCTGTGTGTGTCAGTCTCAGTGAAGGAGGCGTGGCCTGTGTATGCCCCAGTAAAGGAGGTGTGGCCTGTGTATGCCCCAGTAAAGGAGGTGTGGCCTGTGTATGCCCCAGTAAAGGAGGTGTGGCCTGTGTGTCTCAGTCTCAGTAAAGGAGGTGTGGCCTGTGTATGCCCCAGTAAAGGAGGTGTGGCCTGTGTATGCCCCAGTAAAGGAGGTGTGGCCTGTGTGTCTCAGTGAAGGAGGCGTGGCCTGTGTATGCCCCAGTAAAGGAGGTGTGGCCTGTGTGTGTGTCAGTCTCAGTGAAGGAGGTGTGGCCTGTGTATGCCCCAGTAAAGGAGGTGTGGCCTGTGTGTGTATGCCCCAGTAAAGGAGGTGTGGCCTGTGTGTGTCAGTCTCAGTGAAGGAGGCGTGGCCTGTGTATGCCCCAGTAAAGGAGGTGTGGCCTGTGTATGCCCCAGTAAAGGAGGTGTGGCCTGTGTATGCCCCAGTAAAGGAGGTGTGGCCTGTGTGTCTCAGTCTCAGTGAAGGAGGCGTGGCCTGTGTATGCCCCAGTAAAGGAGGTGTGGCCTGTGTGTGCGTGTTCTCTCTACTTGTCTTCCTCAGTTTTTTGTCCTGCACATTTCTGCCCAATTTCTATTCTTCTCTCATCTCGTCCTTCTCATCCAGTCTCTGTGTCTCTGCACTAATCCCCGTCTCTCTCACTCCTAATCCCTCACCTTAATGTGATCTCTTCTTCCCTTGTTCCCTTCACCCCCCCCCTCACCCCTCCTCTTCCTCCATGCTGTTCTGTGATAGAGAGATGGAAGAAGAGCTGGACAGATTGACACAATGTGGGATTTTCTGGTCAGACTGTTTAAGGTCAGGGCCGAAAGTCAGCGTCCATTACTGAGGATCTGATCAACATCAGAAACGGAGTAACGTCTCTTAAACAGGACTCTATGGCTCATTAGTTATTCTTTAACGTATTCAGAGCTTCTGCCTAATCCTAATGTTTAACAGGCTTAGTAATAAATCTTTTTAAATGAAGAAGTAATTAAAAAACATTTATTATCATAAGATTCTATTAAAGATTATTATTTAGTGATTAGCAAGAAATATATGACGGGACGCTAATATGACGGGATCAACTCTAGCTATAACAGTGTCAGTCTCAGAGGCTCCGCCCACAATTCACAGAGTCACTCATGTCTTATTGTACTTTTTAGGTTACATGTTTCAGGTTGCGATCTGATTGGCTACACACACACACACACACACTGTTTTGATGCAAGCTGTTAAAACTGGATTGATCCAAAGCTGGCGTTTTCATATGTACACTGAGAGTAAGGTGCTTTTAAACATGTCTGTATCTGTGTGGGCGGAGCCTGAGATGCTAATAATACTGATAGGGCAAATGAGGGTCCTTAAACGTGCGAAACTAATGTAACTTGTCATAATAAAAACTTGTGATAGTGTAGTGAAATTCAAATGTAGTCAAAGTCAAATTTATTTTTATTTAACACGGCACAGTTGATGTACAATCTAAAACCAGTCAGTTAGAGCAAAATCAAATGAAATAAAATCCACAGGAAACAATAAACAACAATAAAAGGTTCACCCTCATTGCATAAAATAAGCAAATAAAACAGTGAAACAATAAAGAAATAATTAATAAAAATAAATAAAAACGAGGAGAAAAATACCTTTTCACACAGTATTAAATGCCAAAGAGTATAAACGGGTCTTGAGGTGAGATTTTAAATGCACAGCGCTGATGGCTGATGAGGATAATTAGAGCAGTTGTTCCAGTAGAAACAGCTGTAGATATAATTCTGTAGTTGATCACATATTTCCTTCCTGCTGCCTTTTTGTGTCCCTCATACTGATCACTGTCCGTCATCTCGTGTCATCGTCTGTCATTCGTCCTCATCACACTTTTATTCTATCAGCAACTCTTTATAAACCATTCATGGGAATTTGATCAAACCTTCACAGAACCTTTATTAGGAAGCGCAGATGTACACTCGCTATGTTTTTCAGACAAAAATGCCTAGTTGTAATTACTGTTAAACATTCCTATGTTTTATTTCTTATTAATCTAATCTCATCCGATATTCTGTAACATGCTCAGTGTGCAGGCGACGCTCGTGGTCCTTGAAAAAGAAAAAAAGAAAAAGAAATAGCCTTATTATATTAATTGCGTGTGGTTTGCAGGTACAGGAGCTGGTGGAGGACATAAAGCACTCGCTGGACGTCAGACTGCAGGAGCTCGACTGGATGGATGAAGAAACCAAAGAGGCAGCGAGAGCCAAGGTGAAAACCAAAAGTCTGAATGACTGAAGCATCACACGCAGGCTGGCCACGAGCGACGTTCACTCACATGGTGGAGTGCAGTGTACTCACTCTCTCTCACTCTCTCACTCTCTCTGTCTCTCTCACTCTCTCTGTCTCTCTCACTCTCTCTGTCTCTCTCACTCTCTGTCTCTCTCACTCTCTCTGTCTCTCTCACTCTCTGTCTCTCTCACTCTCTCTGTCTCTCTCACTCTCTCTGTCTCTCTCACTCTCTGTCTCTCTCACTCTCTCTGTCTCTCTCACTCTCTCACTCTCTCTGTCTCTCTCACTCTCTCTGTCTCTCTCACTCTCTCACTCTCTCTGTCTCTCTCACTCTCTCACTCTCTGTCTCTCTCACTCTCTCTCACTCTCTCACTCTCTCTGTCTCTCTCACTCTCTCTGTCTCTCTCACTCTCTCACTCTTTCTGTCTCTCTCTCTCTCTCTGTCTCTCTCTCTCTCTCTGTCTCTCTCTCAGCTCCAGCATATGATGGTGATGACAGGTTATCCAGACTTTCTGTTAAAGCCGGAGCTCATCGATCATGAATACGGGGTAAATCACACACACTCGGGTTCGGATCTCACTTAACCCTCATGTTCTGGTCAAAATGACTCGTTTTATTTTTAACTACAATGCAGCTCAATACTAAAACCTTTGAACGCGGTTTTCTGTGAAAATGAGCTCTTCTTTTTAAGTGATAGGCTGGAACAGTAAGTAACGTCTCTGTCATTTTGACAAGATGAAATAAAAGTGTGAAAAAATGACTGGTTTCTCTAAATCTACAATGAAAGGTGCGATTTTAATGTTCTTCCAATCTTATTTCAATTTCCACCTACTGTTCTCTAGTGCTTTTTTTAAACACGACCTAATCAGAGGCAGGGCAGTCTGTGTGAACTTGACCCGGCTCGACCCGCCTCGACCCGTCCTACAGAGCCAAACAGGACAATTCTGTCCAGCTCCACTGAACCCGATTTAATCCCAAACCCAATTATAGATGAAATTTGTTCTGTCTGAGTCTGACCCCGTCCACGGCACCGAGTCTGAAACGTTACTCTTCAAAACCTCGACCCATTTTTTAAAATCTGAGCCTGACTGTTAGACGTCTGTATAAACCTGACACGAATACAATCCAAAGCAAAGTCTTCGTTTTAAACCTCAAACAAGCTCCAAACACATCAGTCTGTCCAAACTGAGTTATTAATCCAAATCTAATCTAATCGTTTATGTAACGAATACCTGAGAGGATCATGTGACATACGGTGTGATATACGGTGTGATATATACAGTGTGATATACAGTGTGATATATACAGTGTGATATATACGGTGTGATATACGGTGTGATATATACGGTGTGATATATACGGTGTGATATACAGTGTGATATAAGGTGTGATATACGGTGTGATATATACAGTGTGATATACGGTGTGATATATACAGTGTGATATACGGTGTGATATATACGGTGTGATATATACGGTGTGATATATACAGTGTGATATACGGTGTGATATATACTGTGTGATATATACGGTGTGATATATACAGTGTGATATACGGTGTGATATATACAGTGTGATATACGGTGTGATATATACAGTGTGACATACGGTGCGATATATACAGTGTGATATACGGTGTGATATATACTGTGTGATATATACGGTGTGATATATACAGTGTGACATACGGTGTGATATACGTTGTGATATATACAGTGTGATATACAGTGTGATATACGGTGTGATATATACAGTGATATACGGTGTGATATACACGGTGTGATATATACAGTGTGACATACGGTGTGATATACGTTGTGATATATACAGTGTGACATACAGTGTGATATACTGTGTGATATATACAGTGTGACATACGGTGTGATATACGTTGTGATATATACAGTGTGATATACAGTGTGATATACGGTGTGATATATACAGTGATATACGGTGTGATATACACGGTGTGATATATACAGTGTGACATACGGTGTGATATACGTTGTGATATATACAGTGTGACATACAGTGTGATATACTGTGTGATATATACAGTGTGACATACGGTGTGATATACGTTGTGATATATACAGTGTGATATACAGTGTGATATACGGTGTGATATATACAGTGATATACGGTGTGATATACACGGTGTGATATATACAGTGTGACATACGGTGTGATATACGTTGTGATATATACAGTGTGACATACAGTGTGATATACTGTGTGATATATACAGTGTGACATACGGTGTGATATACGTTGTGATATATACAGTGTGATATACAGTGTGATATACGGTGTGATATATACAGTGATATACGGTGTGATATACACGGTGTGATATATACAGTGTGACATACGGTGTGATATACGTTGTGATATATACAGTGTGACATACAGTGTGATATACTGTGTGATATATACAGTGTGACATACGGTGTGATATACGTTGTGATATATACAGTGTGATATACAGTGTGATATACGGTGTGATATATACAGTGATATACGGTGTGATATACACGGTGTGATATATACAGTGTGACATACGGTGTGATATACGTTGTGATATATACAGTGTGACATACAGTGTGATATACTGTGTGATATATACAGTGTGACATACGGTGTGATATACGTTGTGATATATACAGTGTGATATACAGTGTGATATACGGTGTGATATATACAGTGTGATATACGGTGTGATATATACAGTGTGATATACGGTGTGATATATACAGTGTGATATATACAGTGTGATATACGTTGTGATATATACAGTGTGATATATACAGTGTGATATACGTTGTGATATATACGGTGTCATATATACAGTGTGATATATACAGTGTGATATATACAGTGTGATATATACAGTGTGATATACGTTGTGATATATACAGTGTGATATATACAGTGTGATATACGTTGTGATATATACGGTGTCATATATACAGTGTGATATATACAGTGTGATATATACAGTGTGATATATACAGTGTGATATACGTTGTGATATATACAGTGTGATATATACAGTGTGATATACGTTGTGATATATACGGTGTCATATATACAGTGTGATATATACAGTGTGATATATACAGTGTGATATATACAGTGTGATATACGTTGTGATATATACAGTGTGATATATACAGTGTGATATACGTTGTGATATATACGGTGTCATATATACAGTGTGATATATACAGTGTGATATATACAGTGTGATATATACAGTGTGATATACGTTGTGATATATACAGTGTGATATATACAGTGTGATATACGTTGTGATATATACGGTGTCATATATACAGTGTGATATATACAGTGTGATATATACAGTGTGATATATACAGTGTGATATACGTTGTGATATATACAGTGTGATATATACAGTGTGATATACGTTGTGATATATACGGTGTCATATATACAGTGTGATATATACAGTGTGATATATACAGTGTGATATATACAGTGTGATATACGTTGTGATATATACAGTGTGATATATACAGTGTGATATACGTTGTGATATATACGGTGTCATATATACAGTGTGATATATACAGTGTGATATATACAGTGTGATATATACAGTGTGATATACGTTGTGATATATACAGTGTGATATATACAGTGTGATATACGTTGTGATATATACGGTGTCATATATACAGTGTGATATATACAGTGTGATATATACAGTGTGATATATACAGTGTGATATACGTTGTGATATATACAGTGTGATATATACAGTGTGATATACGTTGTGATATATACGGTGTCATATATACAGTGTGATATATACAGTGTGATATATACAGTGTGATATATACAGTACGTTGTTGTTTAGGGAAACCTGTACTTATTTATTGCTTCTAAATGTTAAGAAGATGCAGAGTTTAAAAGGAAGCAAACTTTTGGGTTTTTTTTCTTTTTGTGCTTCTACAGTTTGAAGTGAGCGAGAAGACGTACTTCAAAAACATCCTGAACAGCATCAAGTACAACATCCAAATGTCCATCAACAAGATCCACAAGGAAGTGGACAAGAGCACGTGAGGACAACACACACACAGACACACACACACAGACACACACACACACACACACACACACACACACACACACACACACACACAATACTGATGCAGATACGCCGAAAATCCTATACGTCATTATATTATATTATACATTATAAACACAACACAAAGCATTAATAATAATAATAATAATAATAATAATCAGATTATTGATGTATTGATATAGTAAGCTTAGTGTAATATATTTGGTTAAATTGTGAACCATTATAAATATCTATATAATAAATCATATAGTAAATCTTTTTAATAAATCAAATTTAATATAAAGAATATTTTAGATATATTTATCAGCCAAAGCCATAAAGAGCATCTGTGTGGAAATCCTCTGCGAATACGAGAGTGTGTGATGTTTTAGGCTGATATTAGAGAACGAACGGCTGGCGAATATAAACTAGTTATGAGTTTTGGACTCGTGAAGAAGGAAAACAATAATGTTAAAGGAACAGATGGTGAGATGCGTCGCAGGTGATAAAATATTAGGGGATTATTTCAGATCCGTCGTGTTCTTGGTTTGTGGCGGATGGGAGAGGAGAGGAGTGTATCACAGATCTGATTATTATATTACACACACTCCCACAGGTAGATCATTATTCTGATCGTAACACTGATGTCATCCTTAATGGTTTGAGATTTGACCTGAAATAGTAACTGCAGTGTCGCTCTGTTGTTTTTCTTCTGTTGTTTTTTAATCCAAGCGCTCGGTTTTATTAACCCATTTGCACGGTTTTGTCCATCAGTGTGCGCGATTTAGGAGTCCGCGCGCTCATTTTAGCATCCAGTGCTTTTCTTTTGTTTTGTTTTTTACCACATGACCCATGTGGAGCTCCGTAAACAGGGAACCTCCCTAATGACGCGTTCTTTTGAGGATTTAGCGGAAATGTGACGCTGCATTGTCATGGAACAGACTGAGCTCCCGCACTGCTGCCGCCTTTATAACCGTTTTCTTCACGGAGGCCGTTTTTGCGGTACAGTTACTAAAGAACACTTTTTATTAAATTTTATTAAAAAATGCTTTACACGCACATACACACACACACGTGGTCACAATGTTATAATACAATATCCAACACTGATAAACACTTTTTGCGTGTGATAATTGAGTCATATAGACTTTGGGTTTTGACCTTGTCTTCTTATGTGTGTGTGTGTGTGTGTGTGTGTGTGTGTGTGTGTGTGTTTTATATTTCCACAGGTGGCTTCTACCACCACAGGCACTCAATGCTTACTATCTTCCAAACAAGAACCAGATGGGTACGTGGCATCAGGGTCTCTCTATCACACACACACACACACACACACACACACACACACACCCTTATTCATCTCCCTACTATAAGCTGTGGCTGGTTATTCATGGTGTCTTTGTCCATCTAAAGGTTTGAGTTTCTTTAAGTCAAATCATTGCATACAGGAGAAGAACAGACAGACAGACACAGGCATTAACTCAGAGCTTTAGTTTTTATCCCGTCTGAGTCTATAACACTCTCATCACCTCTCACTTCTCCCCCCCACCCCCACCCCAGTTTTCCCAGCAGGAATTCTCCAGCCGACTCTGTACGATCCAGAATTCCCACAGTGAGTATTTCCCGTAGCTCGTTCTGATCCACTCCACTGATCGGGACTCAGATCAGACAGATTAGTCCACAGCTCCACTGATCTCTCCGCTCCATCTACACCCGAGTGCCGCGTCTCACATCACACACTGAAAGTTCTCTTTTCTCCTGGGTTTTGTACAGTCGCTAAATGCTTGTGACTGTACAGTGAGCGGATCTGATTCACATTCAGATAAGCAGAACACACACACACAAACATTTTAAAAAGCTCGTGAGTGTGTGTGTTAACGATGCCGTCCGTGAAATCACTAAACATTACAGTTCGAGTTAGAAACCAGAAGGACGAGATGTTCTGGCTCTGACACGCCCTCTAGTGGACGCTGCGGTAATCCGTCACATGTTCATAAGATAAAGAAGCGTGTGAACATCGTGTTTGATGGGGAGCCGCGCGTGACACGTCCGTGTGGTTAAACACATTCAATTCAATACAAATTAAACAGCGTAATGACTATAATACAATGCTGTGAAAAAGTATTTGCAGTTGGTTTTCTATTTTTGTCTATTTTTATCTCTCACGCTTAGATGATCATCAAACAAAGTTAAATATTACACAAACATAACCCGGGTAAAGGCAACATGCAGTTTTTAAATGATGATTTCATTTATTGAGGGGGAAAAAAGCTGTCCCAACCTACCTGGCCATGTGAAAAAGTAATTGCATCCTTGCCAAATCATGAATGAACTGTGATTAACCATACAGCTGGATTAAAGTTCACTTGACACACCCAGACCTGATTACCACCAGACCTGTTGAATCAAGAAATCACTGAAATAAAAAATTTTCCAAAAGCAACACGATGAAGAAATTCAAGAACAAACGACTTTGTATTTGTCAGGAAAGGGTTTTTTCACCTGACAGTAAGCACCGCCCCCTTGCCATACTTTGCGGATCCCTGGGCATCCCTGGTCCTGGTTTAGACACCAGGACACAGCTGCACTTCTGCGGACACTTCTGCTCAGTGCGGCAGTCTCGGGGAGACTCGTATTGTTCTGTCACAGATCTACATCTCTGTAAAACAGCACAGAATATTTTTTTAGGTTCTCTTGTGTTTAGTTTGTATACACACACACATCTGAATGTCTAAACATGACCAAAAGAAGTGCATTTTGCATACCAGGGGTGGTTTAATGATCTGAATGTGAAGACCAGTGACCCCCACTTCATCATGAACACAAGCAGCTTCCTCCAGGGAGAAACCGATGGAACCGCAGGACTCGAGACATCGACTGTAGACAGGGTGACCCTCAGACACTGTGGATCAAACACTCTCGAACATTCCGCGTTGAAACGAGCCGCGCTGTAGCTAACACACTGTAGCTGTACATCTTCACTTTATTTAATAATCACCTTTACACACACCCTTATCCGACACTGCTAGATGTTTAGCTAACATCCTTACAGAACTAATGAGATATATGGCTCAGTCCTTTCAATTGCTCCTTCGTCCTGGCCGTCTTTATTCAACCTTTTCTTTTCTTTCAGTCCTCTTCATTGTTAAAATGTCATTGGGTTAAAAAAAGATAAAAGCCTCTGGGACAGGTTTATACAGCCTCCCTTATTTCCTCCTCCCACACACCTGAGTGTAATCCTGCCATCAGTCGCTTAGTCATTTTGTGTCTCTCTCTCTATTTCTTTCCCGTGTGTGTGTGTGTGTGTGTGTGTGTGTGTGTGTGTGTGTGTGTGTGTGTGTGTGTGTGTGTGCGTGCGTGCGTGCGTGCGTGCGTGCGTGCGTGCCTGCAAGGCTTTTGTGGACTGGGTGTAATCAGAGGGTGACAGTTCCATCGTTCTATTGATCTCTTTTACAAAGGAAGAAGGAAGTCATTAGAGCACACACACACACACACACACACACACACACACACACGGGCAAAAACTTGCAGAAAGCCGGTATTTCTTCCCTCCACACAAAACCTGCTCTTGTTAATATGAAAGCGTCTTCTTCTGACCTCTAGTGGTGACTGTAGAGAAGCAGCGCTCAAGATTTACCTGCGTTTTATTCCAGGTCTCTAAATTACGGAGGAATTGGAGCCATCATCGGACACGAGCTGACACACGGATACGACGACTGGGGTGAGACATTTCATTTTAAACATTCAACACATTTTTATGAAGTCAGGTTTAGTTTTAGGTAACGAATAAAGTAAACATACACAGTTTGTATATAGTGTACAGTGTATGCATATCTTAACTGAAAAAATGTACGCCTCTCTTCTGATGGTCACATGATCACATCATCGGCGATGTCACTACTGACATCTTCAGAGGAAACATGATACGACACACTGCTGCCGTAACACAATTAGAATTTTAATAAAGGGCCTGGATAACAACTGTTGAAGTGTGTATACATTTTTTGGCCCCTCTGTGGTATGGCCTCTGTATACTCTCACACACACAGGAAGTGATTCAGAAGAGAATAATTTGTACATTTCATTGGAATACAATGGAACCTCAGATTGTGAGTGACCCGGTTTGCGAGCGTTCCGCAAGACAAGCAATTTTTTTTTTATACATTCTAACTTAATAAACAACCTTGACAAAGTCTTGACAGACAAGTATTGGGTATCATGGAGTGTCACGTGATCACAACTGAGCCAATGGTTCTTCTCTGTCTTGCGCTGTGGGATTGTGGGTAATCATCTTCCCTGCTCAGCCTCAGTGGGTGAGGTGAGCTAATGGGTGTGTGTATGTGTGTCTGTGTGTGTGTGTACGCACTCGGTTGAGTAAGAGTCTCTGGTGTGTGTGTGTGTGTGTGTGAAAGTCGTCCCACATAGCAGCCCCCATGACCCCACCCACCCACCCCATCCTCCTCTCCTTCTTTTCAAAGATAAAGTGCAGGTTCATTTGCTTAATTTTTTTTCTTTATATTTTGTGTTAAATATTTTTATATAAATATTTTTAGGTTGTGGAACGAATTGTCTGAGTTTCCATTATTTCTTACGGGGGAAATTTACTTTGATATATGCGTGTTTTGATATACAAGCATGAATTATGCTTGCAATCCAAGGTTCCATTGTAACTTTATTTCTTAATTAACTGTCTGTTTTATAGAGTTCAGTTCATCATGTTGCCTTTTTTGTGCTGATAAAACAGATACATTGCTGTATACTGCAGCGTCATGAGCCCTGTATATATCTATTAAAAAACAGACTCAATTCCATATAATTTTTTCTGATTCTCTTACAATTCTAAACAAACTTTGCAAATAATTCGCTCCTACCACACAGGATGCTGCTCTGCCCGCCAATGTGTGAATAGTTTAGAGCGCCACCTGTTGGATTATAAAGGAACAGCGATATTCTGCCTCCTCAAATGCAAGCATACTGTTTATAAATTAAAATGTTCTACTATTTAGTCTGTTCTTACAGGAACACGTATTTAAGGACATGTATTTAAACACATTTAAACTTTATTGTGTAACGATTGCATCAGAATTTCTATGATGTAAATTTAAAGTAACCTCAAAGTGTTGAGCTGTAAATACATTTTCAGGGTGTGAGACAGCTCTTTACCCTGACAGAACTGTGTCTATGTGTGTGTGTGTGTGTGTGTTTAGGGGGTCAGTATGATCGCTATGGTAACCTGAAGCAGTGGTGGACTGAGGATTCTTACAGAAAGTTCCAGAAGAAAGCAGAGTGCATCATCAAACTGTACGACAACTTCACCGTCTACAACCAGCGGGTGAGCGTTACTCCTCCCAACCCCCCCTACCCCGGTTATTTTTTATTTTTTATTGTTATGGGGTTTATAGTGACCCTGACCAAAAGGAATTCTGTTGTCGAGTACTTCACAGAACTTTGATGACCCGCGAGTCACATACAAGGCACATGACCCCAATCTGACCTCAGCCTTCTCTCACTCGCGCTCTGCTCTGTAATACACACTGCTCAGGATCCACGGCTCAGAAGTGTGTGTGTATGTGTGTGTGTGTGTGTGTGTGTGTGTAGGTAAACGGACGCCTCACACTGGGAGAGAACATTGCAGATCTCGGGGGGCTGAAACTCTCCTACTACGTGAGTTCTACATCAGTCACGCTATCTTTCAGTGAAATATGAAATAACGCTGCGCTGCCCCCTAGTGCTGACTGCATGAAATGATATCACAGTTACAAATAAATAAACAACACTGTCAGTGCATCAGTTTACATGTCAGTCAGTCAGACAGGAAGTTCAATGATGCTTGAACTGAGCAATCTGTGAAACAGGTTACCTGTCAATCAACCAACCTGGCGATTAGGCCAAAATGGTGTTTATTAATAAGCCTGCCGATAAGTCTTCCTGTTAATCACAGTGTGTGATGTCTCTGTCTGTCTCTATGTCTGACTCTGTGTTTGTCTCTGTCTCACTCTCTGTCTGTCTCTGTGTCTGTCTCTCTGCAGGCGTATCAGAAGTGGGTGAGGGATCACGGTCCAGAGCGCCCGCTACCAGGCCTCAAATACACACACGAGCAGCTGTTTTTCATAGCCTTTGCCCAGGTTAACACACACACATGCACACACATACACGCACACAAATCTGGATAAAAATAATATACACTCACCTGTTCAATTTCTCATTAATGCAATTATCTAATCGACCAATCACATGGCAGTTGCTTCACTGCATTTAGGGGTGTGGTCCTGGTCAAGACAATCTCCCGAACTCCAGACTGAATGTCAGAATGGGAAAGAGGTGATTTAAGCAGTTTTGGGCGTGGCATAGTTGTTGGTGCCAGGCGGGCCGGTCTGAGTATTTCACAATCTGCTCAATTACTGGGATTTTCACGCACAACCATTTCTAGGGTTTACAAAGACTGGAGTGAAAAGGGAAAAACATCCAGTATGCGGCCGTCCTGTGGGTGAAAACGCCTTGTTGATGCTAGAGGTCAGAGGAGGATGGGCGACGGATTCAAGCTGATAGAAGAGCAACTTTGACTGAAATAACCCCTCGTTACAACCGAGGTCTGCAGCAAAGCATTTGTGAAGCCACAACACGCACAACCTTGAGGCGGATGGGCTACAACAGCAGAAGACCCCACCGGGTTCCACTCAGCTCCACTACAAATAGGAAAAAGAGGCTACAATTTGCACAAGCTCACCATAATTGGACAGTTGAAGACTGGAAAAATGTTGCCTGGTCTGATGAGTCTCGATTTCTGTTGAGACATTCAAATGGTGGAGTCAGAATTTGGCGTAAACAGAATGAGAACAGGGATCCATCGTGCCTTGTTCCCACTGTGCAGGCTGGTGGTGGTGGTGGTGTAATGGTGTGGGGGATCTGTTCTTGGCGCACTTTAGGCCCCTTAGTGCCAGTTGGACATGGTTTAAATGCCACGGCCTACCTGAGCATAGTTTCTGACCATGTCCATCCCTTTATGACCACCATGTCCCCATCCTCTGATGGCTACTTCCAGCAGGATAATGCACCATGTCACAAAGCTCCAATCATTTCAAACTGGTTTCTTGAACATGACAATGAGTCACTGTGCTAAAATGGCCCCCACAGTCACCAGATCTCAACCCAATAGAGCATCTTAGTGATGTGGTGGAACGGGAGCTTCGTGCCCTGGATGTGCCTCCCACAAATCTCCATCAACTACAAGATGCTCTCCTATCAATATGGGCCAACGTTACTAAAGAAAGCTTTCAGCGCCTTGTTGAATCAATGCCATGTAGAATTAAGGCAGTTCTGAAGGCGAAAGGGGGTCAAAGACCGTATTAGTATCCTGTTCCTAATAATCCTTCAGGTGAGTGTATAATAAACCCACTCAATAAGGCAGAGTTTAATCATAGGCTTGTTTAAATGTTTAAAGACGCAGCGTCAATCAATCTGTAGCACGTTGGTGAGAAAATAACTTTGAGGGAGAAACAGGGCTTAATATAATTTTTTCATTTTACAGGATTGTGTTGTGTGCAATAGTTTTGTTTAAACTCCTTCTGACCAATCAGAGCGCAGGAGCAGTGTGATGTAATTTTTGTGTAATCTATTAATCTCTTCTCTCCAATCATGGAACAGAACTGGTGCATGAAGAGACGGTCTCAGTCCATATACCTTCAGCTGCTGACTGACAAACACGCCCCTGAACACTACAGGTACACACACACACACACACACACACACACAGGCCGGGGTCAGCTGTTAATCACACCTCTGTGTGCAGGGTTATCGGCAGCGTGTCTCAGTTCGATGAGTTCGGTCGTGTGTTTCACTGCCCGAAGGCATCGCCCATGCATCCCGTCGACAAGTGCTCCGTCTGGTGACCTTCTGACCTTCATCTCTGACCTTTGACCTCTCGCCATTCCTCATCCATCCAGATCCTCCGTCTGTACTCGGCGGACCCTGAAGTCCCGCCCACACAGTGCTGCTACGTGTGCTGCTACGAGCTTAACGTGTTCGTTCCATCATAAACTAAACCGCGTCGTCATGGTTACAGTGGACGTCCTATACGAACACTTATACAGTGTTATACTGAAACAGCACATGTGCACATACATACTGGCTGGCTAACTAGTTAGCTTACTGACTAGCATGCTACCTAGCTAGCATAATAAAGTTTAAGCCCAATTTGAGAAAATATATTTCTAAAATAATTTATTCCTCCTTTTTTTTGTTGTTGTTTTTTTTTTTTAATAAACATCTTCACCCACCACAAAATAAAACACGCAATGTCCTCGGGGTCTGTCCTGAACCCAGAGCGGAGTTTACATTCAAGTCTTACATTAAACAGACGAACATCTGACGCAGTTTGACTAAAACAAGTGAAGGTTTAATATTAATTTTAAAAAGTTTTTCCTTCTTTTTTTTAAATAATCTTTGAAATGACTAAAAAGTTTCCTTTAATAAAATGTAAGTAATGTTTTCTTTAATAATCGTATTTCTTTTCACCGCTGCTTTCCTGCACATCTTTCGTTCCTAAACTTATTTTTTCTACATAAATAAAACCTTAAAAAATCTGATACTTATTTATTTTTATATTCTAATTAACATGGTTTATTCTTATTAGTGATAAGAACTAGATTTGAGGTGGTGTGTGTGTGTGTGTGTGTGTGTGTGTGTGTGTGTGTGTGTGTGTGTGTGTGCACATCGAACTCCATGTTTGTGAAAGTCGATTTGAAAGCTGCTACACAAACCTCGCAAATATTTTCAAGAAGACAAACTGTACAGAATGTAACTCAGTAAAATCACACACTTCAGTCATGTTAGTCGAGTGTGTGTGTGTGTGTGTGTGTGTGTGTGTGAGACAGAAACAGAGGTCACATGTGTGTTCTTGAACTTGGATAATTTGTGTTTTCTTTTGTTTTTTTTTCATTTAGTGAAGATTTTGGTTTGCCTTTTTTGTTTTTAAGAAACTCCAAGGATTTTTTTGTTAATTTTTTAGTAAAAAGGTTTAGTAAATCTGAGGGATTTTTGTGTTTAAAATTTTAATTTTAAACGTGAAACAGCATCAGATTGTAACTCTACGGATCTGCCAGTTATTTAAGATCGTGGTTGTGGTGCGGTGGGAGGGGGGGATGGGGGGGGGGGATAGCATTCGTAGCTTTTCTTACACCTTAATTTGTAAAAAAAAACAAAAAAAACCAGCAAACCTGACGAGGTCGTTTTTTGAACTTTGTGCAGTCGTTGATTCATTTAGTTTGTTTTTGGATTTAAATGTTAAATTACACCTGTGTGTGTGTGTGTGTGTGTGTGTGTGTGTGTGTGTGTGTGTGTGTGTGTGTGTGTGTGTTTTTCATTTACATCAAAATGGCAAACGTCTGACACACACATCTGTGAGCTGAACCGAGGTTATGATTCCGATGGTAATCCGGGGCGACGGGGGCAGACGAGCTCCACGACGCCGATTTCTGATTCATACAAAGTGATTGTGATTTTTACGGATGTGAAAATTTCTTCTTTTTCCTTTTTTTGTTGTTGTAAAGTCGTAACTGGAACGATGGCCTTGTTATTGTTCATGTCTGTGTTTGTGTGTTCAGATCTGTTGATGCAATTTTTTCTCTCTTAGCCGGTAAGATTGTATATTACAAAAAAAAACACAATGTGTATTGGAGACCAAATTTACTACAGTGATGAAATAATTGATTTTATATTGTGTTTAAACACGACTTTGTAAAAACTCAAATCTTATGAGAAAGTAAAAAGGAAGATAAACCTCCTGGGGTTATAAAGCATGTTTCCTGCTATGAAACGCTTCATCAAACTACAGAATAAAAGATCCCCTTTACTACAGGACCCAGAATTCACAGCATTTAATGAGAAGTTGGAAATGTGATGTGTTTTTTAAATAAAAATATAATTGAAAAAAATTACAAAAAGGAGTCACAAAATCATTGTTTGATGCATGTGTTGGTTATAATAATAATAATAAAAGTCAGGAAGTTCAGTATATTATTATGATTTAATTGAAGTTATTTGGTACATTAATTATTAATTTGGACTTTTATAAGATCATTAATAGTTAATTATGAATTGTTCTTTGTTCATGAAGCCACAGATGCATGTTATTACAGTAACGAATTAATAAATACATAAACAAATGAGTAATTGTTGATTAGTTACAGAGTAAAATGGAAAAGTGAGTTTTTATTATATTGCAATAAGGTACAGACGCTGATCAGCCGTGACATCAGTCGGTGTCGCTCGGTCTGTAGCAGTGGAACGTCCACATGAGCGGCAGGACCCGAGCTTTCTCCTCAGAACGTCACCAAGAGCATCTCACTGACTTCTGACCATAGAGCATCCTAACACACCCTGCGTCCTGACAGGTGACGAACCTGATTCACTTCATCTGTCAGTGGGTTAAATGCTACGGCTGATCAGTCAGTCATAAGTTAAGACTTTAAGCATCAGCATTACACTAGCATTAAAAACTCAATGTACAGTGCCGTGAAAAAGTATTTGTCCCCCTACTGCCTCATATTTAACACTTCAATGATTTGCATTTTTATTACACAAAGATAACCTGGGTAAATACAAAATGCAATCTTTAAATAATGAATGTATTTACTAAGGGAAAAATATTTTTTCTCACAACCTGTTGGATCACGAAATCACTTTAATAGATTCTGACTGTCTAAGTGAAGCAAGCTAAAAGATGTAAAAAATAATTTTAAAAAAAGCAACACGGTCTAAAGAAATTTAGGAAGAGATAAGACAGAGTGATTGTTTCAGCGTGTCAGTGTTTAAAGGGTTACAGAGACATTTCTAAGGCTTTGGGACTCCAGTGAACCACGGTGAGAGAAAACTTGGACCAATAGAAGTCCAAGAGAACAATGACGTCTCATCCAGGAGATCATAAAAGAACCAGGAAGAAGATCTAAAGACCTGCAGGACTCACTTGCCTCAAGGTCAGTGTTTATGATTCAACAAAAAGAAAAAGACTGAGGGGCAAAAATGGTTCCAAGGTGAAAACCACTGCTGACCAAAAAGAACACAAAGGCTCGTCTCACATTTATCAAAAAAACATCTTGATTATCCCCAAATTCTGCGGACTGGTGGGACAAAAATGTAACTTTTTCGAAGGTACATCTGGCATAAAACTAACACAGCGTTTCATAAAAACAACATCATACCAACAGTCACACATGGTGGTGGTAGTGTGATGGTCTGGGGCTCTGCAGGACAATTGATGGAATCATGAGCTCGAACAGAAAACTCTGAAGGAGAATTTCCAGTCATCAGTTTGTGGCCTCAAGATCCGAAACACTGTTCGAAGTTCGAAGTCCACGTCTGAATCGCTCAAACAAACAAATAAATAAACCAAAAATTAAGGTTTTGGAGTGTGAAGGTCGGGACTTAAATCTGATTAAGATGACCTTAAATAAGCTGTTCATGCTGCAATGCGGCTGACGAGAGCAGACCAAAATACTCCCACAGCCATGTGAAAGTCTCAGTGCCAGTTATCACAAACGCTGGATTGCATTGCTGCCGCCAAGGGTGGCACAACCAGTTATGATGTTTAGAGGGCACTTACTTTTTCACATACGGCCAAAATAATCATTTAAAATGATTGAATCTATTTAGATCTCTTTATTAACATGTGTTTGATGATCTCAATCAATTCAGTCGCGACATCGCAGATGATAAAACCTTCCTGTTCAGCTTTAACGAGCATGAGGTTGATAAAGAACCTCTCCGTGTGGTCAGCACCAATTCCCAGTGGACATTCACTGATGGAAACACTGGGCAATGATGTTTCTGTACAATAACACGGCCTCAGTCTACAGCACTCCAGGGCCCGTATTCACGAAGCTTCTTAAGCCTAAAAGTTGCTCCTAATCTTAGAATTAGGGCATTTTCTTAGAATTTCTCCTTAAATTTAGGATTAAATCTTAGCCCTAAAAACAGCTCCTAAGGTAAAAGTTGTTAAGAGTAGAGACGAGGACTTTTAAGAGGCTTAAGAGTTTCTATAGCAGAGGACAAAATGGCGTAATGAAGAAATATTCTCCAAACACTGAACGTGAAGCTGAAAGTAAACGCTGCTCTTCTGTCTGATCTGGTTTTCCTGTTGTTTTACTTCCATCCATCTCTCTTGGATTGTTGGCTACAAACCATCCAAAAGTGCAGCTTAAATAAACTGTCCTGTGATCATGTAAACTGTAAAAGCTGAGACATTTTGCTCCCATCAGTCTGAAATGGATCACAAGGAATAAACTCAGTTTAGTAAATAAATGTGAGAACTTAAATATAGTAACTAATGTGTGGAAACTGGTTGCTTCAAAAGTCGACACATTTGCAACATTCGGCTGTTTTAATTAACTTTAAGACATTTAGCCTAGAAACTTTGCATAAAGTAGCCTGTAGTCACGATTATACACTTTCTTCATATACAAACATTATGATTTCACTGTCTGTTCTATTATCATGTAGTCTTTCACAAAGAGCTCATTTTAAGACCTTTACAGAGGTCAGAGGTTATTTTTTTAATCAACCAATCACAGTCCTTGAATTGCTGCATCATCCCTAGCAACAGGTTCGACCACGCCCCCTCACTAAGATAAAGGGTTTTGTACTTTCCTCACTCAGAGTAGCTCTGGGAAGTTTCCTAAATCACTT
>JAAGKR010007881.1:0-5000 GCA_011419295.1 Clarias macrocephalus | reverse complement strand
AGTTACAGACAGGCCTTGAGGCCAATCGAATTCTGATCGAGTCCATGTCGACCCGTCCACACCGCTCCTCCCAGAGCTCCAAGAAGAATCTTGTTTCTAAGGTAACACGGCACTTTTTTAAGCCTGACGTTAGGAACCTCAGCGTTTAGGGGTGTGTCTGGTCCAGAGGACTGGGTGGGGCAGAGGTGGAGTTATTGAGCTCGAAATCTACTCCCTGCTCCGTTTGCAGGGAATGTCGGTGAAGGGAAGTTCCCTCAACAAAACTCAATGATTCCGAACACCCTGCGAAATCACCGGCGCAGACGTCACTCCTTCTGGGCGTTACCATGGTAACATAAGACCCTCGGGTACCTGTCGCTGCTGCCGTGAAAATTTCACACTACGGACATTAAATATTGAATATTCATTGAAACAAAAACTGATGCCATTATAAACCATACCACTGAAATGTGTATAACTTATAAATAAATTATTGCTTCATTATAAAAATGTATTAAAGTTGTACACAGTTATGGGAATGACTTATGGGAATTTTTTCATTCCCTTTCCCGGTGAAGTGAAGTCCAGGGCCCGTATTCTATTTAGAATTCCCTCAGAGCTCCTATCTCAGCTTAAAAACTCCTAGCTGGGAGTCTTAGACTAAAAGTGATTTAGGAAACTTCCCAGAGCTACTCTGAGTGAGGAAAGTACAAAACCCTTTATCTTAGTGATGGCGTGTGGTTGAACCTGTTGCTAGGGATGATGCAGCAATTCAAGGACTGTGATTGGTTGATTAAAAAATAACCTCTGACCTCAGAAATTGTATAATCGTGACTACAGGCTACTTTATGCAAAGTTTCTAGGCTAAATGTCTTAAAGTTAATTAAAACAGCCGAATGTTGCAAATGTGTTGACTTTTGAAGCAACCAGTTTCCACACATTAGTTACTATATTTAAGTTCTCACATTTATTTACTAAACTGAGTTTATTCCTTGTGATCCATTTCAGATTGATGGGAGCAAAATGTCTCAGCTTTTACCAGTTTACATGATCACAGGACAGTTTATTTTTAAGCTGCACTTTTGGATGGTTTGTAGCCAACAATCCAAGAGAGATGGATGGAAGTAAAACAACAGGAAAACCAGATCAGACAGAAGAGCAGCGTTTACTTTCAGCTTCACGTTCAGTGTTTGGAGAATATTTCTTCCTTCTGCCATTTTGTCCTCTGCTATAGAAACTCTTACACTGCGTTCACACCGAACGTGGCGAGAGCGTCAAATTTCACTCTCGCCGACACCAGTCGCCGCTCTGACGTAGACCGAACGCCTTTCTTGTATTTAAAGGGGCTGCAAAGCAATCAAGCTTGTTGATCTTGTGGAGGCTAAAATGTGGAAAACAAGAAATTGATTGATAGAAAGAACTGTACTGTAGAAATAACCAAATTATAAGCCATATGTATGGTGTGGCTTCTGTTCATTCTGAATTTAATATATATTTTTTATTATATTATATTTCTTATTATAACATTTTATTAGAATCACTTACTAGACTTTGTCCTTAATTAAAATAACATTAATAACATTTATTGTAATTACAAACTCTCCTAGGCTATTTACTGTAGGCTACTGCAATAATCAACTTCTCCGCAATTTCGCTTGGGAACTAATGTAGACAGAACAAAAGTTACAGGACTGCGTTCCTCGGAATCCTCTCAAGCGGAGGACCTCAACTTTTAATTGGTTGCCGCTCAACCGTGTCATAGCTCATTATCCTAAAGTTCAGCTGATATTCCAACTCTCTTTATTGTTTTGAAAATTATCAACAGACATACAGCATAGATCCAACAAAAGGCATATTCAAATATAAAAACATGTATGAACAAAGGTGCAACTGTATGTCATCCCAGATCCCACAGTCCCCCCACCCCCCACCCATCCCATCACAGGCCATTCCCCTTAGTAATGCAACATCAAAATGTACTCATCCAGTGAGCACTAAGCATATACATCTATATACATATACACACATACATACAGTACACATATATACATATACATACACAGGGTACGCAGAATGAAGTGGGTGAGATAAATGATAAATAGTAAGTGAGGTATGTAAACACATACAAACATACACGCACACACATACATGCACACACGTCTGCATACAAATGCACATACATCTACAAAATATAGTAAATAGTAAAAAATAAATAAAAAATAAAAAAGGGGGGGCAGAATAATAAAACATTCAAAGAGAAAAAAAAAAATATATATATATAGGAAGAAAAAATAATAATAAATAAATTTAAAAAAATTTTAACAAATAAATAAATAATAATAAAAATGAATAAAAAAAAGGGGGGGGGACCACTCTCCCTAACCATACTCTGGGTCTTGGGGACCATTAGGTGAGGTAGTAATATCAAG
This sequence comes from Clarias macrocephalus, assembly GCA_011419295.1. Lineage (NCBI taxonomy): Eukaryota > Metazoa > Chordata > Actinopteri > Siluriformes > Clariidae > Clarias > Clarias macrocephalus. Next base: position 2,592 of record JAAGKR010007881.1, on the reverse strand, counting down.
AAAGGGATCCCATGTCTTATGGAACTTCCCTGTGGAGCTCCTGAGAGAGAATCTAAGCTTCTCGAGTTGTAGGTTATAGAGAACCTCCTTGACCCAATGTTTATGTGATGGAGGATGTGCGAGCTTCCAGCTGAGCAAAATTAATTTTCGGGCTAGAAGGTTGGTAAATGCCAATGCCTGTTTCGCTACTCTGGGAAGGTCTGTGTTGAGGGAGATACCAAATATTGCTGATAATGGGTTAGGGGTAATGGTGTGTCCATAGGCCCTGCTTAGTGTGTCGAAAACGTGTGTCCAAAATGACGTTAATTCAGGGCATGACCAAAACATGTGGACATGGTTGGCTGGAGTTAAGCTGCATCTGTTACACGCCTCGTTGACAGAAGGGAAGATTCTAGCCAACCTCGCATTTGTATAGTGGATCTTATAGGGGACCTTGCACTGGATCAAGCTGTGCCGGGCACATATGGAAGATGAGTGAACTAAAGAGAGTGCTGTCTCCCATTGGCTATCTTCAATTTTAATGTTGAGACTGTCTTCCCATGCAGCTCTAACTGCAGTGGGGGGTTGTGAGGACGCTGACCACATATGCCCATACAAAATGGAGATGGATCTTTTGGTGGCCGCGCCCACTGACAGCAGACTTTCTGTTAAATTTTCAGGGGGGCGGTTTGGGAAGTGGGGAAACTGCTTCTTAACATAGTCTCTGATCTGGAAGAAACGGAACAGATGATGATTTGAAAGGTTATATGTGGATGAGAGTTGTGCGAAAGATGAGAAAATACCTTCAGTGTACAGGTTACTTATCTTGGAAATACCATGGGCCTGCCAGATCTTGAATGCTGAATTGGATTTGGAGGGTTCAAAACGGCAGTTCCTGTAGATTGGAGCTAGAATAGAGGGACCAGAGAGACCAAAGTTTTTCCTAATCTGATTCCAGATCTTCAGAGATACAGAGACCACTGGGCCGCTACTTAGGCGTGGAACTGGAATTGGCAACTGTGAACACAGTGCGGAGGAGAGAGAAAATGGGGAAGAGTCTCTTTCCATACATACCCACATAGGCAGAGGATCTTGCTCCTCCATCCACCACAGAAATTTTTGGGTATTAGCTGACCAGTAGTAATGTCTAAAGTTAGGAAGGGCAAGGCCTCCACTCTTCTTGGGAGACTGCAAGATTGACCTGCGAATCCTAGCCGGTTTTCCATCCCACAAGAACTTGGAGATCATTTTATCTAGTCTGTTGAAAAATGATTTAGCTAATAGAATGGGGATATGTTGAAACAGGTAAAAGAACCTTGGGAGAACCACCATTTTAATTAAATTTACACGGCCTAGCAGTCAGAGTGGCAGAACCTTCCAGCGGTCGAAGTCCCTCTCTGTCTTTGAAACTAGTGGCAAAAAGTTATCATGAAACAGATCTGACTGGGATGTGGAGACAGAAATGCCAAGGTAATGGAAGCCGTCAACTGCCCATTTGAATGGTGCCACCGAGTGTGGAAGGTCTTTGGCCGATGCATTGATAGGCATAATCTCGCTCTTTTGATAATTAAGCTTATAGCCGGAGGTTGCCCCATATAGGTCCAAAATATTGAATATTGCAGGAAAGGAGTGGATTGGATCAGAGATGTATAAAAGCCGTCTGCGTATAAGGAAACTTTATGGATTGTGTCACGGCGTACTATGCCACTGAAGCTAGCCTCCGAACGTAGCCAGATGGCAAGAGGTTCTATCACAACGATAAATAACAGTGGTGACAATGGGCAACCCTGTCTTGTGCCTCTCTGTAAGGAAAATGAGGGTGAGATAGTGTTGTTTGTTCGCACTGAGGCCATTGGTGAAGAATACAGGAGCCTGACCCAATGTACAAAGTCCTTGCCCAACCCAAACCTGTTCATCACTTTATAGAGAAAGGGCCATTCAACCCTATCAAAGGCCTTTTCCGCGTCCAGAGATATGACCACTTCAGGTGGTGAATTACCAGATGTATGAATGATGTTGAAAAGTCGTCGGCTATTATGCCAAGATTGACGACCTGGCATGAAGCCAGTCTGATCGAGTGTTATGATGCCTGGGAGAACCTGTTGTAAACGAAGAGCCAAGATTTTGGAAAGAATTTTAAAATCCACATTTAGAAGCGATATTGGCCTGTAGCTGCTACAAAGCAGGGGGTCTTTTTCTTTTTTAAGAATAAGAGAAATAGTGGCCTCCGACAAGGTGTTTGGAAGACGCTGGAGAGCAAAGGCTTCATTATACATGTCCCTTAAATTAGGAGCGAGAAGGTTAGAAAAGGACTTATAGTATTCAGTTGTGAAACCATCAGGACCAGGAGACTTGCCACTCTGTAACGATATAATGGCCTCTTGAACCTCCGATATAGTGATAGGCCCGCCCAGGCCTTCCACCACGTCAGTTTCAATCTGTGGGAAAGTGATGGCATCCAACACGTCATCAGGAGGTGGAGGGCGTTCAGAAGTGTAAAGATTAGCGTAGAAATCAGCAAAGGTCCCGTTGATTTCGGTCGGATCTGTGAGAATCTTTCCTTGTGTAGATTTAATAGCCGGAATGATTTTTGAAGATGCTTCGGCTCTAGCT
>JAAGKR010007880.1:15000-30000 GCA_011419295.1 Clarias macrocephalus | reverse complement strand
CTTCCACTGGATTGGGGGATAAATATTATGAAATTGTACAAAATGTACCGAGTTCACGGCAAGATTTTGAATCTGCTGTCATTTCATCTTATTATAATCAATGGGAAAGAGAGGATATAGAAAAGTTGATGTTTACGCCTTGTTTACACTAAATTGTTCTTCTTTGGTGCTCAGACAAATACACTCGCTGTTCGGTAATCGGAGAGAGAATCACAGATGAGAAATGGAAAAAGTCGATCGGATAAAGATGAAGTTTTGTCTTAAAACGACTCCGGCGTGTTAAAATTCACTTCTACCACGTCAGCGCTGTTATTTCAGCCAAAGTGAAAATATGAACTAATCCCAGTAAAAATATTCACTTTATCTTCTCTAATTAATATCTATTGGTGCAGGTGTTTGTTTACATTGAGACAGTAGCGCATTAGTAGATTATTTTAAAGTAGATTATTAAATCCCACACATAACTGTTCATAACATCACTTTTACTCCACATGTAGATTCACTGATGGTGCAGATTAAACTTCAGGTACTGCAAAAGTTTCATTAAAGAGAAAGACAGACAGACAGACATTTTTTGATAGTACACAGATTCCAACAATATGCTGAATATTTTGTTTAGTATTGACATGAAGAGTTTAGTCACAACTGGACCATTGTAAAAAAAAAAAAAAAACTGTAGTGGTGTCGGTAGGTGATACCAGCATAATCATTAAGTACTTTGTACCATTGCGTAGCTAAAGCGTAGCCAACTTTAGGTAATTTGAGGCATGTGATATCACAAAGTCAAGAAATGTCAAGAACCAAAAAAAAACGTAAAGAAATACAATTCAAGACAGAGCAGCAAAAAGCGCAGAAATGCTGGAAATCCATCCAAGACTTTTAGATGAATCTTATTTTGTCTTCTCACTTTCTTCTCATTTTTCTTGTTTTCTCTCGTCTTGATGTCTTCCAATTTTATCAGAATATCTGCCCTGCATAGCTTTATTAGCCTCCTTTAAGACTTTAACGGTTGCATGCAGTTTTTTGCTAGCTTGTCCGTGATATATCGAACAGTTAGCTAGGATTGGTACTAAATTTGAAATTTTAGATTTAGCTAATATTTATGCTAAAAATCCGGCCAATTAAGCTAATTAAGCTTAATTTAAGTTTCAATAAATGAACAATGTCTAGAACAAAATGTAAAAAATTTAATACCTAGATTTTTATGGACGCCACATTCTTCATATAAAAACTTCTTTGAGTGATAACCGTGCAACAAATTAATATTAGCTTGACATGAATTAATAAATGGGACACAAAGAGCCACAGTAAAACCCCAAGCTTTTATTCAACATGAAATCCAAGTGTTAACGGTTCACTCAGTAACTCAGCATAACAAAACTAATCATGAGAAAATAACTAAACAATAATCACATCTCAGTTATAACAAAAAACATTTATGTTTATTTCTGTTACTTTCATTCAGTGCTTTAAAACAAAGATGGAAATAAAGTGGTGATATTTCTGTAAGTGATGTATAACATGATTCAGAGTGTAAATGCTTCAGATTTTTTGTTTGTTTGTTTTGTTAATTCTACGGCAAAATCCTTTTTTTCTCATTCTGAGCTGCTGATGTCACGCTGTCACACACTTTCAATAATAAACAGTTTATAAAAGTTAATTATATTCAAATGTTAATAATATTTACACTCCAGAGTGTGAATTAATTTATTTAAAAAGCCCCACCCCTTAAATCCGATTGGTTATCGTGACGATTAAACGCCAGAATTCTACTTTTGACAGAAAAAAAGCTAATCTGTGTTAGCATTAGCATTGTCACTAGCGAAAAAGTGCCTTCTCAAGTTTCAGGTGGAATGTTTTCAGAGTGGTTTTATATGTATTGTGTACGGTGCAATTGTTGTAAAGATAGTTTGTTTTTCGATATGTCTTTTAACAGACACTAATAGACTTTCCTATTATGACTTGAAGCTGGATTGTCCTTGATTTCTTACAGGTAAAATTCCAGCGTTCCCAATGGCAACTTTGATTCACATATCATTATTGAACCATTTTAATTAGTAGCTGCAAAGTTCTATTTGTTGTTCGTCACCCATTTTATCATTATCGCTGGAGCCATCATTTGGTCACAGGAGCAATCAATGTATGTTAAAGAAAAAAAAACCCTTTCCAATATGAAACACTTATAAGAAGTGAAAAAAGAGCACATAGGCTTAACTAAGCAGAAAATCAGCTAGTGGGACAAAATCATTACATTTCATCTAAAATCCCATTAAACCTCATCTTATCCACCTTACTTTCAAAGATAATTTGGAAGATGGAAAATTTAAAGTTAGCTAATTCCCAGGTAGGATTTTTTTTTTAAAGCAGCATACATGTACCCAGTTTGCTAGTTTCACTAGCTAATGTTACAGGCAGAGCTAATAAAGTTGTGACCCATGAGCTAACATTAGCAGTGATTTTGACCTTATATGTTTTTAACTTTGGTAGATATAAACTTATCCTCACGATTCCTGTTTTTTTTTTTTTTTTTTTTTTTTTTAGCACAATACTAGTCATCTTGTTACCATTTGATCAATGTTGATTTTACGTTTTCATGGATTTCTATAGACTTTCACTTCGATTTCCTCTCAGGTTAGCTCATGCTAATCACCTTGCTAACATTTGATAGCTGTTGTTGTCATGATTTTCTTTAGAATTCCTGTTAGGTTAGCTTATGGTAATTACCTTGCTATCATTTGATAGCTGAGGTTGTTACATTTTCATGATTTTTTAAAATTAAAATTCTGTTACAATTCCTGTCAGGTTACCACAGGCTAATCACATTGCTAACATTTGCTAGCTGTTGTTATATTTTCATAATTTTCTATAGAATTTCTGTCAGGTTAGCTCAGGCTAATCACCTTGTTGATATTTGCAGCTATTTTATATCACTAAAATTACTCCTAGAATTCCTTTCAGGTTGGTTCATGCTAGCTTACTCTCTAAACACTCATAGTCAATCATTTAATATTTTAAAGCAAGTTCTTAATTTAATTTAAATACAAAATAATTTTGTCAAACTCAGCTCATCCCAAGCAGTCAGTGATCTGTGACCTCACTCAAGTTTTAATACACACATATGAATGCTAATAACTCAGCAAAATGTTATCTTATAGCCACTTTGCTAACAGGCCATGATGATTAATATTAGCAACACCCACTAATCATTGTAACTAGCTTAACTAGCAAACGATGCATGCTGCTGTTATGGGATTAGCAGTTAATGTTTACACACTCATGAGTTATCTGTTAGCTCTTTCAGAAAAAAAAAGAAAAAAGAAGTGGAATATTAAGACTTGATGGATAAAATAAGGATGTCGTTCAAACTCTCTAGCCGTCCCTAAATGATGAAAGAGGATCTAACCAAATGGTAAAGGTGCTTAATAATGCATTAGCAGCAAAATGAGGGGAAAAGAGATGGAGAGAAAGAGAGAAAGAGGGGAGGGATGGCGCTGTGTGATCAATACACTCTGAGATAAAAGCGGTAATGGTATCGATCACGCGCTCGTCTTACAATCTATCATCATGTTAAGCGATTATAGTATACATTATGTATAGATTATCTTCACTCTGATTGGCTGTCACAGCTCCTTAATTCCTTTTCTGTTACAAATGATGTAATAAAAACAGCAAGATAGGCGTGTGCCAATTATGTTTCATTTCATCGTAATCGTAAATTAAAGATTTAAATATGGCATGTAGCTAAACTAGCTAGAGCAAGGCAATATGATGATTGCATCAACGTCAGAAACGTCTGGTTTCAAAACCAACCAGACTCAACCCGCCTCTATAATTGTTTCTAGCTTTCTTCGACTGGCTGCAAGTTACAACACATGACTTGTGCTGCTTGTGGGCGTGTAGCTACTGCTACTATAGTCGGGTGTGGGCGTGGCCTGTCTAAAACCTCTGAGTATGGAACTGAAGAAACCTTGGAATGCACCCTGTGGGATTCTTCCGAAGAATCATTCAAGACATCTGTTTGATTCGCCACTTCTTGAAAAGCGCCATACCTAACTTGTGTAGAATCGACAAAATGTTGACACTGCAAAACTTACGCTTTTGTGTTGTTGCATGTATACATGGGAAATGAACAATCATCTGCTTGCATCCTTCGGCATACTCACATCTCTCAAACAGCAAACAAGCACAACTAGCTCTATGTTTATTTAAAATAGTTAGCTATGTTGAAAAATAGTTTACCTCAATTCGATCACCCTTTGGAATGGGACAGGTTTTAGCTCCGCCTACAAACTCAGCTTCTTCGTAAATGAAAGGCAGTGTAGGAATGAAAATACTGTCCTGGCGATAGATATCGATATCTCGCAATATTTTCACAGAACTGAGTATTGGCACACGCCTAGAGCTGGCAGTTAAATACCTGTGTTAATTAATTTATTAATGCAGCTTAATTAAGTGTTGCTATGGCGAAGGAAACTTATAGTCACATCATCATCACAACTCCTGAAAGTATAATCACAGAAATAGACATCATATACTGTATATATATATGTGTGTGTGTGTGTGTGTGTGTGTGTGTGTGTGTGTGTGTGTGTGTGTGTGTGTTTTAGCGCTGGTCGTCCTGCTGCTGGTGGCTTCTCGTCATCGTCATCGTGTGTTTTGTGTTGCGTGCGTTTAATTTTTTCCTCTAGAGCTAAAATAACAAGATTTTTTTCTTCAATTCGTTCCTCTTCCAGAGCGACAGACGATCAAACTCCTCCACCGTCATCCCGAACAGATCCTCAAACTCCTTGGGCGAGAGGTGCCTCTGAAATAAAAGGGAGAAGATTCGTAAGTGCTGCCCCCTACTGGTGACGTGTTAATACACGTTAAAACACACACAGACACACACACATAAAATAAAAGATAAGCTGTTATTAATACCTCTAGCCTGGTCCGGTCCACTCCTGGTGGGAGTTTATTTCTGCCTCGATGAGTCACCATGAGCATCTCGTAGGGATAAATCTTTTACACACACACACACACACACACACACACACACACACACACACAGACAATAGTTTTTATGAGCTATTCTGTATTTTCTACTCCCTCTACATATATTGCTGATAGTTGGTGTGTATTCAGGAGTCAGATCTGAACTCTGACCTTTTGCTCGAGCACGGTGGGCAACGAGTTCCCTCTGTCCATCCTCCTGCCCTGAGCATCTCCATTCTACACACACACACATACACACACACACGCTCATGGTATAATAAACACGGAAGCAGTAGAAGTGTTGAGAGGAGGATAACGTTTCATCTTACCTGGTAACCTGTAGAAGGAAAATAAAAAGGATTGTATCTGATTAACGCTGTGTGTGAGAGCGTCATTATAAAGCAGAGTGTATCGAGAGTGTAATAACTCACTGTGACCAGCTTTATCAGTGTGTGAGGAGGAGGAGGAGGAGGAGAACTCTGCAGACTGGAGCTACACACACACACACACACACACATACACACACAGCTTTAGTATACATAAAAGTCGTAGTTCAGTGACCCGATTGGGTACACTCTGTGTGTGCATGTGTGTGTGTGTGTGTCTCACCCGGCTCAGACCACTCCGACTGCATGAAGGGAATGACGGAGATCTGGTTCCTGTATAAACAACACAGTGCTTTCAGTAACACTACACTGAAACATCTCTCTCATTCACCAAGAACATGCATAAACACACACACACACACACACACACACACACACACACACACACACACACACACGTGTACGCATACACACCGAGTTGAGTGGGCGAGCGGTCGGGGAGAGAGCGGGTTTTCCTGCGCATTGGAGTCGCGCCCTCAATCTCCTCCATCAGGATCAACTTCCCTAAATTAGACTGAATCTGAGGGAGAGACGGCGGGGGGACAGGAGGAGGGAGGGGAGGGGGCGGGACAATAAGATACGCACAGTGATGCACAGAAACCTCACAGTGAGACAGTGAATTGATTTCAGCAGGATATGTAAGAACCCCAGAGGATTGTGGGTAATCCAATCTGCACTGTGGGTTTAATGTCAGGGCTGAAGCCGAGAGCCATATCTGATCTAACAGCTAGAGAACACCACAATACACCACTCTGTACACTACTGATGCTCTATACCCTACTCCCTATACCCTACTCCATATACCCTGTTCTCTATACCTTACTCCCTATACCCTACCTTACTCCCTATACCCTACTCCCTATACCCTGTTCTCTATACCCTACTCCCTATACCCTGTTCTCTATACCCTACTCCCTATACACTGTTCTCTATACCTTACTCCCTATACCCTACACCCTATACACTGTTCTCTATACCCTACTCCCTATACACTGTTCTCTATACCCTACTCCCTATACACTGTGCTCTATACCTTACTCCCTATACCCTACTCCCTATACCCTGTTCTCTATACCCTACTCCCTATACACTGTGCTCTATACCTTACTCCCTATACCCTACTCCCTATACCCTACTTCCTATACCCTACTCCCTATACACTGTTCTCTATACCCTACTCCCTATACCCTGTTCTCTATACTTTACTCCCTCTACACTGTTCTCTATACCCTACTCCCTATACCCTACTTCCTATACCCTACTCCCTATACACTGTTCTCTATACCCTACTCCCTATACCCTACTCCCTATACACTGTTCTCTATACTTTACTCCCTCTACACTGTTCTCTATACCCTACTCCCTATACACTGTGCCCTATACCTTACTCCCTATACCCTACTTCCTATACCCTACTCCCTATACACTTTTCTCTATACCCTACTCCCTATACACTGTTCTCTATACCCTACTCCCTATACACTGTGCCCTATACCTTACTCCCTATACCCTACTTCCTATACCCTACTCCCTATACACTTTTCTCTATACCCTACTCCCTATACACTGTTCTCTATACCCTACTCCCTATACACTGTGCCCTATACCTTACTCCCTATACCCTACTTCCTATACCCTACTCCCTATACACTTTTCTCTATACCCTACTCCCTATACACTGTTCTCTATACCCTACTCCCTATACACTGTGCCCTATACCTTACTCCCTATACCCTACTTCCTATACCCTACTCCCTATACACTTTTCTCTATACCCTACTCCCTATACACTGTTCTCTATACCCTACTCCCTATACACTGTGCCCTATACCTTACTCCCTATACCCTACTTCCTATACCCTACTCCCTATACACTTTTCTCTATACCCTACTCCCTATACACTGTTCTCTATACCCTACTCCCTATACACTGTGCCCTATACCTTACTCCCTATACCCTACTTCCTATACCCTACTCCCTATACACTTTTCTCTATACCCTACTCCCTATACACTGTTCTCTATACCCTACTCCCTATACACTGTGCCCTATACCTTACTCCCTATACCCTACTTCCTATACCCTACTCCCTATACACTTTTCTCTATACCCTACTCCCTATACACTGTTCTCTATACCCTACTCCCTATACACTGTGCCCTATACCTTACTCCCTATACCCTACTTCCTATACCCTACTCCCTATACACTTTTCTCTATACCCTACTCCCTATACACTGTTCTCTATACCCTACTCCCTATACACTGTGCCCTATACCTTACTCCCTATACCCTACTTCCTATACCCTACTCCCTATACACTTTTCTCTATACCCTACTCCCTATACACTGTTCTCTATACTTTACTCCCTATACACTGTTCTCTATACCTTGCTCCCTACATGCTACTTTCTATATCTTACTCCCTATACCGTACTCACAATATCCTCCTCCCTACACCTTACTCAATATTCCCTATACCCTACTCTCTTTATCTTACTCCCTACACCCTACTCCCACCACTCTCCCCTCTTGTGACACTTTACCTTGTTGAGTTCCTGTTTCTGCATCTGTCTGAGTCTCCACAGCTCATCACCTTCCTCATACTCATCCTGCTCTTCATCCTCCTCTTCCTCCTCCTCCTCTCCTGCTGATTTCTGAGAGGCGGACTTCCTCCTCCACTCTGACTCTGAGATAGAGAGAGAGAGAATGAGCTAGGAAAAGTGAATATAACATTATGAAAGCAGGTGTGTGTGTGTGTGTGTGTGTGTGTGTGTGTGTGTTACCCAGCACAGCGAGGGACGGGGGACAGGGCCAGGACTCTGTCTCGATCTTGGACGGCAGGTTTGGGTTGGGCGGCTGAGCGGCGGGAAAACGGGACGACTCGATGATCAGATCCTCCATGTGTTTAGTCTGAGGAACAGGAGGCACGTCTACACACACACACACACACACACACACACACACACACACACATCATCCAGGATGGTATAGAGATACACAACAACATTACAAAATACACACACACTGTTGTGAATGTAAATTGTGTATCCCTCACCTTGTTTATAGATGGGTGGCTTCTTGTAAATATTAGTGCCATTATTTTTGCTCTCTGAAAGAGTGAACACACACACACACACACACACACACACACACACACACACACACACACACACAAGTTATCACCTTATGTGTCTGAGTGAGTCGGTGCCTCAGAGTCACTGGAGTCAGGAGCACCAGTCCCCTTCCTCATACGTCCGTGTGTGTGTGTGTGTGTGTGTGTGTGTGTGTCTCACCGGGTCTGTGGAAGTGCTGCTGGTGCGCCGCGCTCTTGCACAGGCTGCTCCTCCTGCACACGGGCAGCAGCGTGGACGCCGGGGACGAGCTGCCCGAGGACTTCTGCTCCACACACTCCCTTGACTCCTTGGACATGACCGAGCTCTACACACACACACACACACACACACACGATGAATGAGATAAATCATGGAGTGTATTCAGGGATCATTAGTAATGAGTGTGTTTCAGTCTTACCTCTGGAGACACAGGAGGAGAGATGGAGCGTGGAGAGAGGGAGCTCTAAAACAGAGAGCGAGACAGAGCGTGAGACAGAGAGGGAGACAGAATGAGACAGAGAGACAGAGAGAGAGAGAGTGAGACAGAGATCAGCTGTTGTCAGGCAGTGAGAGGTCCAGACTGTTCCAGACAGGTTTAAAAAGGAAACGCAGCAAAACAACACAGCAGTCACACTGAGACCAGCACTCTGTGTGTGTGTGTGTGTGTGTGTGTGTGTGTGTGTGTGTGTGTGTGTGTGTGTGTGCGCTCTACCTCACTGTGTTCCAGCATTGTGTCGTTGAAGTGAGGTTCGTATATCATCAGGTCGGGACGCTCGATGTCCAGTATGGCCTTATCTGTAGGGAGCGCAGCCAAGTCCTTATAGCCGATCACCTGATCATCCATCCTCGCCTGGGGTTACACAGAGGAAGAGGAGACAGAGGAGGAGGAAGAAGAGAAACCGGGAGACACGAAAGGAGAAGAAGACGAGAGAAGGTAGAAAGAATGAACAATGAGAGAGAGAGAGAGGAGAGAAATGGGGGAATGAAAGAGGAAAAGATATGAGAGATAAAGGGAGTGAAGAGACAGATGTGAGAGGAAGACGGAGGACAAGAGGGACAGGAGAAGAGAAAGAGGGAGGAAATAGAGAGAGGAAATAAAGAAGAGAATGAGAGAGGAATAGAAAGAGGGGGAAAAGAGAGGAGAAAAGAAAGTAAGAAGAGATTTAAGTGAAAAAATACAAAAGACGGATGAGACAGAGAGAGAGAGAGAGAGAGAGACGGAGAGTGACAGTGATAAGAGGAGGAGAGGAGAGTGAGGGATAAGAGTCAGAGAGATGATGATGATGATGATGATGATGATGAAGGTCAGTGTGAGGTGTTTGGGTTACAGTAACGTGTGACTCACCACTATAGTGAGGGAGGGAGTTCCCGGCACCGCCCCCCCTCGCATGGAACACACACTTCCTGGAGAGGTGCGGACCGGCTGCTGCATCACACACACACACACACACACACACACCAAATTACATTACATCATCCGCCAGGATTATTATTTATAAACAAACTTATTTATAACTCATTCACTCGGACCACACGATGGACATGTGGGAATATTTCAGAGGGAGGAGCTTGAGCAGGCAAAACATCTCGGTTTCTTAATAATCCTACAGGTGGCGCTCTCTGAACTATTTACACATTTTCATCCCACGTGAATTAAAAAGTGAATTAATAACTTTTTTTTTTTAACTCAACCTGACAGAGAGCGCGCCGGTTCAGTGACGGAGAGTTTCACGACTGATCAGCGCTGGCGGTGTTGTGAGACTGGTGTGTGTGTGTGTGTGTGTGTGTGTGTGTAATGAGTGTGTTTAAGACTAAATCTCTCACAGAGTTTAGAGAAAAAGGCGGACCGGAGGACTATAATCACAGTGTGATTTTTGATAATGTAGCGCCATAAAAACACGTTTCTGTTGCGTCACCCGGAAACTTCCGCGCTCCGCACACAATGGTTTATATCTGAGGCTGATCACCTGATCACCGGTCACGCCCACTCACGCTGAAAACCAGACGATTCTGGTCACAACCGGATCATCTCTGTTATACATCTGAAAATATTTGTTCAAAAATGGATTTTAGAGTCGAATCGTGAATCAGAACACGAAAGAATCGCCGTTAAAAACTGAATTGATTTCCTTCCATGTGTAATATTTATAAATTATATATATATATACCATAAATATACCAGAGGTGCAACCCCGCCCCTGACCCCGCCCCCCACTTCACAGTCCTTTAATCCCTGACACCATCTTCACTCCCACACACTCCTCACCCTTCACCCCAACACCACGCCCACCTCCGCCCTTAATCCACCGTGACATCATCACCATTTAAACCACCACCCCCCCCCCCCGAGCAGAGTGATCACTGAGAGCGCTGTAGGAAGAGTGTTTTCTCTTTACCTTGTGCATCATCATCTGGGATAACTTCAAAGAGGCTCCCTTGATGAGGTCAGACTGAGACAGAGAGAGAGAGAGAGAGAGAGAGAGAGAGAGAGAGAGATGAGATCTACAGCTTCACACTCACAAAAGCCTCACTGGACAAATCCACGTGTGTTTGTGCTCCACTGAAACACAAACATGGAGAGTAAAGACTTTGTACACGAGCCCAGGACAAGTCAGCGCATCTGAAAAACACTGACAGCATTTAGCAGGGCGAGTTTTAGCGCGCTAATCCTCCCAGATGTTACTGATGTACACACACACACACACACACACACACCAGTGGAACGGGTTAAAATCAGGTCAAGCTTTACACACTGGGCAAAAGCTCAGCAGTGTGAATAGAAGGAGTGTTTTACAGCACACACACACACACACACACACACACACACACTTATAGACTGGTACTGAGATGATTTTCTCATCAGATCTTTATTACAACATTCAGGTTTCTGTTCTTTTGTCTGGACTCAGTGAGTGTTTTATATTAAAGACAGAGAGATGAGAGAGTCGCGTCTCACCTGAGTCCATGAACAGCTTCATGTCTGGGATGAAGACACGTCCTTGAGCCACACCAACCCTAAAACACACACACACACACACACACACACACACACACACACACACACAGATTAAACCCTCACCTTCTAAAGAACATCTAAGAGCTGTGAGCTCTAGATTCTGATTGGTCAGGAGGTGTTGATTAATTCTCCACATCTGCTTCTTCCTGTGTGTTATTGTATTTATAAGAGCAGCTCGTTCTCACGTTGGCCGTCCCCCTTATACGCATTAAAATAAAATCATTGCTGTGGCTAATTTTTCCTTTAAATAAGGAGTCTCCAGTGTCAGAGGTAAAGCTGGAGAGAGAGAGAGAGAGAGAGAGAGAGAGACGGATTATAGACGTTATAAAATGAAGTAACTTGTTTCAACAAAAGTGAGTGGAAATGTAAAATAACAAAACAAAAAAAATAATTGAGAAACTGCTGTGAGAGGAGTAAAACATCTGTATGACTCTGATTATTAAACAGTTAAACAATTATCAAATATTAAAGCACCAAAAGAAAGTGTTTTATTTTTAAACAAATTGTTTTTCTTTTTAAATAAAAATAAATGTATTAATTAAATGAAATTATCCTCACATTTTGAGCTTAAATCCAATTATTTTTAATTATATTTATATTGGTACTTAACAAGAACAAAAAAGCAGAGCCTGATCAGTATACAGTCGACACTCACAGCGAACATTTAAACACAAACAATAATCTGTTAATATAAGAGTGAACATGGAAAAACCCAAGAGCAAAACAGTGCAGTGAAAGAAAACATAAAAGATAGAAAGAGTCCTGAGTGTTCAAGTAGATCCCACAAACGGGACCGTGTCGCCCAGAGTGGATCAGATTTGTTCTTTGTAAGTCATACGTAAGTTTTTCCAACGGAAGAAGATGAGCCACTTGAGCCAAACACCTCTTTAATGTTGGTACACGAGATGATGACCATTAGATAAATATACTTACATTTCTTTTCATTTCTTTGCCAGATAAGTAATGAAATTTAGTAAACAATTTAAAGGAAGATCTAGTGATATTTTACAATTTAACAGGTATACAGTTGGAGACGTTTTCTGAACCAGATCATGCACCTCATACCAAAAAGTTTTAATTTTCTTTCATTCCCAGAATAAATACATCAATGTTCCTGTTTCGGAATTACATTTAAAACATAGCTGAGACACAATTGGGTAAATTTTGTGTAGGCGTGCAAGGGAGAGATATGTTCTGTGCTCATGCACAGAAACTGAAGTTGAAAAACCTCCTCACATATACAGTGGAACCTTGGATTGCGAGTAAATAAATTTTGACTTGAAAAACGAGCAAGTCTTGGTTTATGAGGACCGAGTATCATGTATCACGCATATGCTTCTTGTTTTGACGCCGAGCATCACGGGATCACAACTGAGCCAGTGGTTTTTCTCTCTCTTGTGCTGTGGAATTGTGGGTAATCGTCTCCCCTGCTGGGTCTTAGTGCTCGTCTCTCACTGGTATAATCAACATCCGTGCACGCGTGTACTGTTTACTATAACACTGTGACCACACGTGTGTGTAAAACAAATTTTATTTTGTGTTGGTATGCGTGTGTGTACAGCGTGTGTGTACTGTTTATAATGACATGTGTGTGCGCGCATGTAAAGCAAAATAAAGTCTCATTAGAGAGGTTAAAAATCCATTTTCTCTCACTTTCTGTTTCAGCCTGTCGTTAGTCGTTATGTGTGTGCGCGTAATTTGACAATGTGCCCCACACACACCAACACACACACACACACACACACACACACTCGCCTTTAAACCCCCACCCCCCTCGGCTTCACACACACATACAGACACACACTCTATGCTCTACACAGAAACTCTGCTCTGTCGCGATTCTTTTCAAAGGTAAATTGCTGGTTCAGTTGTTATTAAAATTTTTTTTTTTTACTCTACAGTAGTGATTCCGTTGCGCTCACGCGAGTGTCATTAGCGATGGTCCTTGCTATTTTTTCAGATAAAACAGTCTTTCCGTTAATGTGTGTGTGCGCACAAACATTACACACACACACACACATACACACACACACAAACGGCGTCTGTGCGCATAAACGGAAACACTTATCTGTTGGGATTTATTGTTACTTTTTTTAAAGGTAAATTGCAGGTTAATTTGTTTTATTTTTACTTTATATTATGTATTTATTTTTTAGGCTGTGGAATGAATAATTTGAGTTTTCACTTTGGTTTACGAGTATTTTGAAATACAAGTTCGCTTCCGAAATGATTTATGCTCGTAATCCAAGGTTCCACTGTAGAGAGCCGTTAATCATCAGTGAATGATTGGCCCATATTCGTCTCCCAAACCTTCCTTAAAAGATTCAAAGGTGAAAAGGTTTCTGATAAAAGAGAGCCCTAAAAGATACGAAACTGACCCTTCAACGCCCCTGAAAGAAGGAGACAATTTTCAATATCAGATATTTCAAAGTGGATTTTGCCCTGTCTTATTACAGATTGAATAAAATGAGGTAGCTGAAATTTGAAAAAATCTGTTCTAGGAAGTTGATAATCCATTCTAAGTGTCTCGAAAGGTTTGACAACATTATCTGTAAATATACTGGCTATATTAAAAATACCATTCTCTACCCAGGTCCGAAGGCCAATACTAGCTAATGAAGTAGGAAGGTCAGGGGTCAAGATGATTGGGGATTGCATGGTTAAATTCCTAGGCAGATGGAGATACTTTCTCAAGCCAAAATGGTATTTCCCTAAGTTTATTTTGTATCCACTAGACTGGCTATACTGATTAATTATCTCCAACACACAAGGAATTGATGACTGTGGCTGCCTCAGGTAAAGAAGGACGTCATCTACATATAATGATATGCAGTGTTCCATCCCTCCTGCCTCCACGCCCTGGACGCCCCTATGCATGCGAATACCTTCTGCCAGGGGTTCGATGAACGAGGCAAACAGGAATGGTGACAGGGGGCATCCCCATCCCTGACAGCAGCCACTAGGAATTAAAAATTTACTTGATAACTTAAATCCAATTTAATCATTCAGGAATAGAAATTAATAAATTTCACAATTAATAAATGCTTTTTTTTGCAAATTTATTGCTTTAAAATATTTAAAACTAAATGTAGTATTTGAATATTAATGAAGTTACTAAATAAAATTAGAATTAAAAATTTTAATAAAATTGAATAAAATAAAACAAAGATAATTTACTTTAGAATTAAATATATAAAACATAAAAATATAAAACTATAAATATTTAAATCTATTTAGTTTTATAAAAAATATAACTAAAGTTACAAAAAAATAGTAAAAATTCAATTTCGTTCAATATATAGTAAATAAAGTTAAAGCATTATGAATATAATTAATTTAACACTAATTACTTTACAATCTCAATTTCAACAGAATATATTTGCATGGTTATTTTTATTCGTAGAAATGTTTCAGGCGGAATTTTAAGATCACACTAAACTCAGAGACTTTACTGCAAAGTAAATGTAAAAAAAAAAAAAAATGTCCAACCTTCCTGATTTAAATTAT
>JAAGKR010007880.1:0-12500 GCA_011419295.1 Clarias macrocephalus | reverse complement strand
GGCAGACAGACTGTAACTGAAACAGTGAGGTAGGCAGACAGACTGAGGTGGACAGACTGTAAGTGAGACAGTGAGGTAGACAGACAAACAGACAGTGAGAGAGACAGACGGAAAATACAGTAAAAGACAGCCAGACGGTGTGACAAGCAGAAAGACATACAAAGAGAGATAGTGAAGCTAGCAGGGAGACAGAATGTGAGACAGACAGTGAGGCAGACATACAGACATTGAGGCAAACAGACAGAGAGAGACAAGTGGACAAACATACAGACAAATAGTGAGACAGACAGACAGGAAGGTGGGCAGACAGACAGATAGTGAGACAGAAAGACAGACTGTGAGACAGATAGATGGTAAGGTGGGCAGACAGACAGACAGTGAGACTGACAGACAGAGAATACAATGAGACAGACAGACAAACAGTGAGGCAGACAGACAAACAGTGAGACAGACAGACAAACAGTGAGACAGACAGACAGACAGTGACACAGATATATGGTAAGGTGGGCAGACAGACAGACAGTGACAGACAGAGAATACAGGGAGAGACACAGACAAACAGTGAGAGACACAGACAGAAAAACAGTGAGACAGACAGACAGGCATGAGACAGACAAACAATGAGGTGGGTAGACAGATAGAAAATACAGTGAGATAGACAGTTATTAAGCCTCTTCTTAAAAAATCTAATTTAAACCCGAATGAAATAAATTACAGACTGATTTCAAATTTCAAACCTTCCGTTTATATAAAAAATATTAGAAAATGTAGTATCAGCTCAAATATCCACATTCTTGCAAGAAAACAATATCCTTGAAGAATTTCAGTCAGGTTTCAGGCCCCATCATAGCACAGAAACTGCACTAGTTAAAATCACAAATGATTTGTTTTTAGCTTCGGACCAAGGCTGCATCTCAATACTAGTCTTACTTGATCTTAGTGCTGCATTCGACACTATAGATCATAACATTCTCATAGATCGCTTACAGAATCACATTGGTATTCAGGGACAGGCGTTAAAATGGTTTAGATCCTACCTGTCTGATCGATACCATTTTGTAGATTTAAATGGAAAACAGTCTGGTGTAATGCCAGTGAAATATGGGGTCCCACAAGGGTCAGTTTTAGGACCTCTGTTTTTCTCAATATACATGCTTCCCTTGGGTAACATCATTAGAAGACATGGGATTAGTTTCCATTGTTATGCTGATGATACCCAGTTATACATCTCCAAAAAACCAGACGAAATACCCAAGTTGTTTAGACTAACTGAGTGTATTCAAGATATAAAAGATTGGATGACCGATAATTTTCTTTTACTAAATTCAGATAAGACAGAGATATTACCTATTGGTCACAACAGCTCATAAAATAATGTCATATAACCCCAATATTATCATCCCTGCACTGGCTACCTTTTCAGTTAGAATTAATTACAAACTAACATTACTTACGTACAAGGCTCTAAATGGTTTTGCTCCCACACACCTAACCAGTCTGCTGAGACGTTACAATCCACCACCCTCCTTAAGATCACAAAACTCCGGACTTATGGTAGTTCCCAGAATATTAAAATCTATAAACAGATTTCATATTTAGCTCCAAAACTTTGGAATAACCTTCCAGACAGTGTTTGGGGATCAGACACAGTTTCCCAGTTTAAAAGTAGACTCAAGACGCATCTCTTTAATCTGGCATACACGTAACTCATCCCTTACCTCATACTCCAGTATATCTATCCTGAATGGCAACTACGCTAATTCTTTCCACCTGCTCTTTATTTTTCTACCCATCCTGAGGCATCTGGAGATTGTGCCAGCTACAGTAGACAGAGGCCAATCCTGCGAGGTTCCTGAGGCATCCAGAGAAGGACCTGCTCCAGCTGGATTCTGCTTCATGATGGTTTGGAGCTACACATGCTGCTCCTGAGCTCCCAGTGATCCAGACCCTCCTCTGCCCTCTGCACCTGCTGACTCATCCCTGTGCTGAACTGGACTTCATGTTAGTTTAAAGAACTTCTGTTATATCGAGCTTTCAGCTGCATAACACACACAATGTTATATAATTTCTATCCGTTATCACCCAGATGAGGATGGGTTCCCTGTTGAGTTTCTTCCTATTGCCATCTCAGGGAGTTTTTCCTTGCCACTGTCGCCGTCACCCTTGGCTTGCTCATCAAGGACAATCTCATTATCTAGACACATTTTTCTCACACATACACACTTCCATAAATTTTTCTTTTCATTTTGTGAAGGTGCTTTGAGACAATGACCATTGTTAAAAGCGCTATAGAAAAAATATTTAATTGAATTGAATAGACAGACAGTGAGGTGGACAGACAGACAGACAGAGAAACAGTGAGGTGGGCAGACAGACAGACAGAGAGACAGACAGAATGAGAGAGACAGAGACACAATGAGGCAGTCAGACAGACAGAGAGACAGTAAGGTGGGCAGACAGACAGAAAGAGAATACAGTGAGCGACACAGACAGACAGACGGAGAGCCGACAGACAGACAGACAGTGAGCAGACAGACAGGTCCAGGAGACTGTAATAAAGCTGTAATATAAATTGTATTATAGAGATTGAGAATGAACACGTCACTCAGTCGTCACATGACGTAAATGCTCAGAACTTTCTACGGTAAGTAAAGTGTTTACAGCGGGAACGCTCCAGAACTTTCTCTAACACACACACAGACACACACACAAACAATGTATGCTCTCTCTCTCTGACTGAGAGATACTCTGACTAAATATTGAAATAAATATTAATACTAAATAAATACTAAATACTTTGACTAGTTTATTATTCTGACTGAACCCTCACATACATGATGTATTACACTCTCTGATGTGTTTACAGCAGGAACGCTCCAGAACTTTCTCTAACACACACACACACACACACACGATGTATGCTCTCTTTCTCTGTCCCTCCTTCCTGTAAATAATCGCCTCTTACGTCCCCTCACCCTTATCTCACTGGCTGACGATGTTAGCATGAATGTCTCACCTTGCGCAGGCCTCTGTTCCCTCTCACACACACACGGACTCACGCACACGCATGTGCACACGGACACACACAGGGACACGCGGCCAAACACTGACAAGCTGCTAATGAAGATAAGAGCAGGCATGACGGGAGTCTGAGACACACAGGCAGTAACACACTCACACACACACACACACACACACACACACACACACACACACACTACTGAAGTCATGAAACAGAAACAAACTGCTGTGTCCTGTACTCAGGCTCTTAACGGCCACAAACAAGAGATAATTAGATTTCTGTTTCAGTTCTGTTGAACCTCTACACTGCTGCAGATCTGGAGGTTTTACTGACCCCCACAGTGACCTCCGACCCGCTCAGGGGTCACGGCCCAAAACCTGAAATCTCAATAAAGTTATATCTTGTTATGTATATTTCACTTACACACAATAGGTGTCTGGTACTGAAACATTCTGAGGATCGTTCACCAAGAACACTTTTAATCAAGAACGTCCAGGACGTCCAAGAACGTCTTCATCATCATCACATCATGTGCTTCTGCATCATCGTTATAATTATGCAGCATTTCTCTCAGTACAGGAACTAAAAATGTCCATCAGATTTCCAGGGGGAAAAAAAATGTCTTCAAAAATAAAAGTATTTGAATGTCGCCATATTTGTGTTGAACATCAAAGCAGAAAATCAGAGCTTGGAAAAAAGGAGGAAAACATGATACTTGTGATATAACATGATAAAATAGAAATTTTGCAAGAAATGTGCCATATGAAGAATTCTTTGGCCTCCGAGTGACCGAATCGAAGCAAATACTGGCTAAGTTGCGCGTACGTTCAAACAGTGGTAAGGCAACTGAAACGACTTTATGAATTTATATTATTTTTTTCAGTCAGAGAAAGCAGTTTGAGTCGGTTGTTTGTAACATTGGAAATATTTTTAGGTGGCTGGAACTGATATTCTGTATTATTTATTGTGGGGTAATTCATATCTCAACAGAAATTTTCACCTTAAAAACTAATTTTATTTGGTTCTGCTGTATATCAGAAAGTAGAAAAATGATGTTCGCATTGATTTAAATATAAATCTTTATTTTGAATCTGAATCATTATCTGTATTACTGTTATAAAATGAATAATCTTAATGAACTGGAACAATTAGAATGTATAATATGAATCATAACTATGAGCGAGTCAGTATCGCCATTACAAACACTCGAATCGTAGACAGGTACAGCTTTTCTCCCCATCCCTCCCTCCTTCCTCTCCATACATTCCTGCACAGGTATCGTTTTCACTTTAATTAAAACTCCTATATGAGAGGCAGGGTAATTTCCTCAGGGGTCAAAGGTCAAGCAGGAGCAGATAACAAAGCCTCTGTTTTTCCCTGACCTGCGGCTTTCATCTCACGGTCACGCCGGATAGACCCGGCTCTGTCGGCTTACGCTTTCATGTCTTACTCTTATTCTCTCTCTCTCTCTCTTTCTCTCTCACACACACACACACATTGTTAAGCAAGACAACATATAGTTAACATACACAGCACATAAACATTGATGCTTTCCAGTAATATCCATCCATCTTTCTCAAGCCTCCGCTTCATGCCCACACACACACACACACACACACACTCACACACACACTCTGACATGCCAGATCTTGTAAAGAGTGGAATCTTCACACAGTAAAATTAGACCCTAATGAGAGACAGGCGATCTGATTTAAATGAGAAAGCCGATCCGTGCGTCATTGTCATGGCAACCTGTGGCGTGGTCTCTGGTGGTCTGGAGCGGTAGCGTGATTCAGGGCGCAGGGGGCATGGCGTGTGCCACGGGTTGCGCTCTCTACTTAGCAACACGCAGGATAACGAGCACACAGAGTCATGGATGGTTCCAGAAGCCCGTGTGTGTGTGTGTGACGGATGTCCAGCGCTTTGTGCCAGAACGCATCCGTCACTCTGGAGAAACTCTTCTGCCCTCTACTAATCGCTCTCTGCTAGTCGCGCTCTGCTAATCAAGCTCACTTGATAGCGCTTTACACATATCCTGCTTGTGACATAATGAGGCTAGCTAATATGAGCGATGAAGCTAGCCATCTTGAGCAGAATTTAGCACACTTGATTAATTAATGACGATAGTTAGCACAAACGATGAAATTAGCTAAAACGACCAATGGAGGAAAGTGAACAAAGTGAAGCCACACATAGTAAACTGACAAACTGATTTTTACACTGATTATTGTCGAAGTTCATTTGTTAATCAACCGTTTAGCATAGCTACTAATGTTTCTTTACAAAACTAATTAAATGCTGAATCAGCCACACCCACACCCAGAAACTAAGTTTGCAAGACAGGCCACACCCACAAGCACTGTGTGAGGAAACTCCAGGGCCACAATCACAAACAAGTCAGACTTCTGAGAAACTAATTAAGGGGAAATAACGATGAACAGCTGTGACTAATTAACTACCATGACAACGTAGAATAATGACAAGAAGTGCAACCCATTTAAAGAGTGTGGAAGGCCAAAAGGGCCAAAGTGGGCGGAATTGAGACATCTAGTGAAAGAATCGGTGACAACAGACAGGTATGTCTCTATCACAGAGTTTATTAAGGTTGTATGTCTCTCTCTCTCTCTGTAAACAGCTTATTGTTTGTGGCGAGGGTTTGAGATTCCCACTCGCTGTGTGATGAATCACCAGAACATTGACGGCTGTTAGCGGCAAGGGTGCAGATGTTCAGATGCACAGGTTTAACTGATTCACAGTCGCACTGTCTGATAACTACACACCTCTCCAATCTGTCCTCTAATTATCAGTCCATCCATCCATCTGTCCTCTGATCATCACTAACAGTGTTCATTCACCTTCGTTACCTCACACTCAGGCTCGGCGTTAAACCTGTTTACTGCTTATTAACAGTCACTGATCTTATTCAGATACACAGTATCTATCAATCTATCCCTCCATCCATTGTTCCATCCATCAGACCATCAATTTAACCAGTTATCCATCAAATCAGCAACTGCCCACCTATCCAGCTCTAGAACCTCCCATCCACCTCACCTCCAACAATCAGCCCATCCATTCACCCTACACCTTTTTACCCACGCTTCACTCCATCCATCCATCCATTAATCCATCTGTAAAAGCCGTTTACATGGTGCTATTTATCCTATCCTCTACCTATCTGCCTAGCCAACTATCCAAACATCCATCCATCAATTAATCAAAAAACACTTTACACATCCTGCAGTCTGTTTAACTTAGTCACCGATCTTTCAACAACAAATTCCAGCATTTATCCAATACCTACTTAATCTTATTTTCATCCATCCAACTTTTACCCATCCTTCAATCCATTTATCCATCAACCCATGCATCAATCTACCCATCTATCCAACCAAGAGTCAGCTCACATTATATCCATCTATTCTCCAACGACACATCCATTCACCCTTCCAACAGCTTCCCTAACAATTCCTCCATTCATCCAACATTCGTTCTACCTGTCTAACCATCAATGATCATCCATTCTTCTATCCATTAATGATCCGATCTACTTTTTTTGCCCAACCTTCAATTCACCTATCCATCAATCTGTTTGTTCTTCCAACTATTCTTTATTCTATCCATCAACCATGAGCAGCAATTACCTTCATCCAACACCTTTTTTTAAGATCCCCCCATCCATCCTTCATTCTGCTTTTCCATCCATCTATGAGCACCATTCGTCCATCCATCTATTGGTCTATTTATCAATCAGCAACCAGTCTCTTCATCCACCTATCCTCCAACAATCAGAACATCCATACACCCATCTGTGCAGTAATTAATTTACCCATCCACATAAATGATTCCATGCACTCATCTGTCCAACCATAAATACATCCATTAACACCAACCTCCATCCATCTGTCTTTCCATCCATCTTTCACACGACCTGTCCATTAATTCATCGCTAAGCACTGAGTCCACATCCACGCCTCCGTCCAGTAAGAAGCAGTGTGAACAGCAGTGTGAACAGCTTCTCCTGCATGTCTGAAGATAGCTTTACAGATCCTGTGATAGAGGAGATGGGAGCTCATGTCTATTTTTACATCCGGTATGCTAACAAGATGTGAGTCAGTTCCACCACACTGCTCCTTGCTTCAGCTCAGCGTTCATCACGCATGTCTCCCACTACAGATCCTGCATTATTCAGCTCCAAGTGTGGATCTTCTGAAGTGATGGATAAGCACATGAAGCTAAACTCTGCAAGGAAACATCTACAAAACTTCAATGTTGTGTCCAGGCACCAAGCACGTAGCTGGCCATGACGAAACAAATCACGTAATCAGCGTCTACGTCTGAGGCATGGATAAACGGAGCACTGCTAAAAACAGGACATGGTGCCAGTTCATCTCAGGGCGCATACACACATTGACACACTACAGGGAATTTGGTACCACCCATTAGCCTAACCTGCATGTCTTTGGACTGTGGGAGGAAACCAGAAAACCTGGAGGAAACTCACTAAGCAGGGAATCGAACTCGGACCCTGGAGGTGCAAAGGGACAACGTTTACCACCAACGTGCTGCCTGTATTCACACTCAGTCATGTTTAAAAGTAATAAAAATTGGTTAGCTTGCTACGTGGTTAGTGTCACCGCCTTGAGAATGCACGTCCATACATTTGGATTCCAGGACGGGGAATGGGGGCGGAGCTTATGAAGGATTACTGGGGTGAGGAGTGTCATTGTTTGGCTTTTGAGTTGCAGTCCTTCTGTAGTATCGCTGACTCCTCCTTTAAACAGGCGGGTTTAACACTGCATTATGATATGCAGTGTTACATTTTCCTTCACTCTACCCACACGATTCCTACTTGTGTTCACAAAGCTCCGCCACCACAGGAAGTAACCCCTTAAAACAGTATAAATTGTAAACACAACTTAAACAAGCAATCTCGACCAGACGTCTTCCAGTTTTGAAGCTGGATTTTCTCCTTCACATCATGCTTTATTTTCATATATATTTATATATATATATATCACATCCTATTTTTAGATTGTTTGTACAAGAAACTTTGTACTTATTGCACCTTTAAACCAGTGGGACCATGGTGTGACTTTGGATTTTGTTTATATTTTAGAATTTCAAGCTACTGAAACAAGCATTATGAGTAAAAAAATGTATTTGTTCTGACATTTGATGGATGTGTGTGTCAAACCCCAAACACTAATCTACACAGCTAGCATGCTATTAACACCCCAGGACAGGTTCCACACAGTAATTAACTCAGCCTTAAGCATTTAAACACAGTGTATAACCCCAGTTTTTACTCCTCACACATCTTTTACAGCAAAGTCCTGATGAACAGTAATTATTTTAGACACACACTTAAAGCTCTGGGTCTGTAGTTATTGATAAGCTTTGCTGACTGAAACAGTATAAAAAGTGACGGTTATATAACGGCTCAGCTTGAGTGACCGTTACTCAGTAGAAACGACGGTTAGGGTTTAAATTGAAATTTTAAATGGTAAAAGCTGCTCGCGACGCAAACCGTGCGACCGTGTGCTGAGGGGAGAAAAACGCGGGAAATGACACGTTTATTTAGACGTATATGAGTTAATAAAGGTAAATTACAGCATGGTACACGGGTAGAGCTGGTGAAAAGTAAATGATAAAGCCTGAGAAGTAGGAGTGAGACTATTTTTAGGTAAGGGACAAGCCGCTGTTGCCTAACAACCGACTGGGGAAGGTTACATCCGAATTCCTGCACTAAACACTGTGTATAAACTGCACGTACACTGCATATCATTTACTCTACACATGTGTGTGTGTGTGTGTGTGTGTGTGTGTGTGTGTGTGTGTGTGTTATGCATGTAATGTTATAATGTGATGTAATGTATACAGGGTCTCATTGCAAAATCAAGCTCTCACCTGTCAGTCCGTCGTTTCCCCGTCTCACACTAATCCCTCCGGTGTGTATTCCGGTGGATGTATATATACTTTAATATATATTTATATTTATATATGTTTTTTCCCCCTGGTGTAATTGTATTATTAAACTCTCTACAGCGCCTGCGTGAGATATGTATCTGCCGCTGCCCAGAGCCGCACGTGCTGCCGGTGACAGATAAACTGGTGTGCGTGTGGACGCGCGCGCCTCCTCCGCCTCCTCCTCCTCTACCATGCGCGCGCGTGACCCAGGCGGTACACAGGGGCTAGTGGGCGGGGCTACCGCAAAACGTGCCGCTGAAGCGTTTCATGAATATTCATGACGCACAGAGACCCGCGTGTAGGATGTTTTGCGTTACATTTCTCTGTACGCATGTCTGTGTTCGTTTACACGCTTATGAAAATGAGCCTAAAAAAAAATTAATAATAATAATAAAACATTTCATATTCATGCGATATTTCTCTAAACATAAAGAGTTAAATATTAACAATGAATTTACTCAATCAACATCTGACAACAAAACTGACAAGATTTATATCGCTGAATCCTGTATTCAGGGTCGCAGGGGGCCTGGAGCCTATCCCAGGAGACTTAGGGCACGAGGCGGGGTACACCCTGGACAGGGTGCCAATCCATCGCAGGGCACACACACACACACACACATACACACTCATTCACACACTACGGGCAGTTTGGGAACTCCAATCATAACCTGGATGTCTTTGGACTGTGGGAGGAAACCGGAGAACCCCGAGGAAACCCACATGCAAACTCCATGAAACAATGAATTTATAGAGTTTTAAATACTTTCTTGAAATGCATTGACAGTTGTAGCCTAAAGATTATAGGCTAATAATTCAATTCAATTTTATTTGTATAGGTTTTATGCCGGATGCCCTTCCTGACACCACCCCTTCCATTTTATCTGGGATTGAGACCGGCACTGCATCCCGTGGATGGGGTTTGGGCATTGGCTGGGAATCAAGCCCAGGCCTTCCACATGGATGGTGAGAAACCTACCACTGAGCGACCAATGCCCATAGAGCTAAATGACATACTATAGCAAGACTTTTTTTCTTAATAATGAAACAATTTGCATCAGCTTCGCCCTCAGCTTGCTCATAGCAAATTGACCCCAGAAAAAAAAATGCTACTAGTTACGTAAAAGGTGTTAACTTTAGGCAAACACACACAAGCACAGCAACAAAAATATATTGCATTTAATCTATTATTTTAAATACACTGCCTGAGATCATAGAAAAAAAACAACAGTAGACAGTAGAACACACGGCTATGATTAATAGTGAAAGCATTTCCACACTCACAATGCGAAGAGAGCTGAAGGGTTTGGGACTAAACAGCTGTTGAGCCTTAAGAAAACTATTTTTAAGTGAGGCTAATCATTTACTAGTGATCATAAAGACTGGACTTTAGAGCGATGTAAAAAGGTCATGTGACCTGATGAGTCCAGACTGAGTCTGTTCCAGAGTGATGGGCGTGTCAGGGTAAGAAGGGAAGCGTATGAAGCGATGCTCCCATCATGCATAGTGTCCACTGTACAAGCCTCTGGAGACAGGGTTATGATTCAGTCGCTCAGTTCGAGACTCAGCAACGTTATGTGGAAATAAAATGAAGTCACATGACCACCTGAATGTACTGAATCACCAGGACATCACATCTATGGAGGGTTTCTTCTTCCCTGATGGCATGGCTGTATTAAATATTAACCCAGAGTCTTCTCCTGGAGATGATTTAACACAGCGGGCGACTCTCCTATCATCAATACAAGATGTTGGAGAGAAATTAACGTGACTCTGGACTGTAATAAAGGTTAATGCATAAGGTTATCGCAATGAAACCGTCCTTCTTGCCGGCTCTCAGGAGGTCCAGGAGATGACCTTGATGGCGTTGGCTGCAGCTCTTTGGATGACTGGGGCGGGGTGGCTGAGACACGCCTCCAGCTGAGGCAGGTGTTGGATCAGTTGTGTTCGGCCGCTCGGGGTCTCGGCCAGACAGGTGAGAGCACAGAGAACGTTAGCAACCAGCGCTACGTCCTCGCTGTCCACCAGACACAGCAGCAGAGGAACAGCGCCGGCCTCCAGAGCCTGATATTTACCTACACACACACACACACACACACACACACACACAGTACATGAGTAAACATGTGTAGAGAGACAAGAATTACCTGTGTTTTTGTGTGTGTGTGTGTGTGTGTGTGTGTGTGTGTGTGTGTGTGTGTGTGTGTGTGTGTGGACCTTGGGTGATGACGGCGGTGTACATCAGGGCTCCGGCGGCATTAGCTCTGACCTCCGTGTCCTCATCAGAGAGCAGTTTCACCAACATGGGGACCACCTCCTCCTCACACACACTCACCTTCCCCTCCGCGTGGACGCTGAAGGAGCAACAACGGAGAGGGAGAATGGAGGATAAGAAGGACAGAAAACCAAGGATGAGGAGAAGTAGAAAGAGAGAGCAAGTGGAGGAAAAGTAAATACATTTTGAATAAGAGAAGGAGAGAAATGTGAGAAAGGAGTGTGAGAGAGAGAAAAAGAAAGAAAGGAGATGAATGTCCTTGCAGTCTGAGAACAATGTGTCTATCCAATGTTCTTATAGGTGTGGTTTATTTGTATAATTAAAAGTGTGTGTGTGTGTGTGTGTGTGTGTGTGTGTGTGTGTGTGTGTGTGTGTGTGATGGGAGGAGCTCACCTGATGGCCATGGTGGCGGAGGAGGCAGCGCGGCGGATGAGTGTAGACGTGTGGTGCAGCTGCTCCTTCAGGACGGACACGGCACCGCTGGCCAGAGCAGGGAGAGCGTCCTGTCTTATACAGCAGCTCAGCGTGGACAGGACGAGCTCCCTGATGTCCTCGTCTTCCACCGGGACCTTCTGCACCAGCCTGGGCACCAGACCCTGAGACACCGCGTGTGCCACGCCCACAGGGAACTCGCAGAGTATCTTCAACGTGCGGTGCACCTGCTCGCGGCAGGCGTCCTCCGGCTCGTCCAACAGCTCTGACAGAGGACCGAGCATGTCACACTGCAGAAAACCCTCTCTGTGTGAACACACACACACACACACACACATACAGGTTGTCTTAACTGAACATTTCAAACACTTTCTAAATAAGGTTTATAAGGAGAGAGAGTGTGTGTGTGGCTCCACCTCCCCACGCTGTGTGTGACCAGCTCACACAGCGCCTCGGTCGTCTTCGTCCTCACCACGCCGTCCTCATCCTTCAGCAACACCTTCAGTCTGTCTAAACACCCTGAACACCACCAGACTGACAGACATTAGAGACAAACTACACGGAAAAATCATCACCATGTCATCTGTGACATCATCAGTATTATATTATAATTTATTCCTCTTATACCGATAGCCGATTTTAGGACTGTTTTTAGGAATGCTCAAGCACGGTCGCCTTGTACCTTCAGTGTCCAGGGTTCGATTCCCCCGTCGGGGTTTGTGTGCCTGGAGTTTCATCCTCTCCCTGTGCTTGGTGGGTTTCCCCGGGTACTCCAGTTTCTTCCCAAAGATATGCAGATTA
>JAAGKR010007879.1:23948-34173 GCA_011419295.1 Clarias macrocephalus | reverse complement strand
TGTGTGTGTGTGTCTCCGTTTATGTGTGTATGTGTCTCCATTTGTCTGTGTGTGTGTTTCCGTTTGTGTGTGTGTGTGTGTGTGTGTGTGTGTGTCTCCATTTGTCTGTGTGTGTGTGTGTGTGTGTGTGTGTGTGTGTGTGTGTGTCCGTTTGTGTGTGTGTGTGTGTGTCTCCGTTTGTGTGTGTGTGTGTGTCTCCGTTTGTGTGTGTGTGTGTGTCTCCGTTTGTGTGTGTGTGTGTGTCTCCGTTCGTGTGTGTGCGTCTGTGTCTCCGTGTCCGTTTGTATGGAAGAGACACCAGGTCTCCTCTTTTATGTGTGTTCCAAATATTTGTGGTCAAGCTCAATGATGGAGGCGTGGCCTATGTGTCAGTCTCAGTAATGGAGGCGTGGCCTCTCTGTTGGTCAGACTCAGTAATGGAGGCGTGGTCTCTCTGTAGGTCAGACTCAGTAATGGAGGCGTGGCCTCCCTTTAGATCAGGCTCACTAAAGAGGGCGTGGCCTGTGTGTCCGTGAAGGAAGCATGATGTCTCGTTATGACACTCATAGTGAAGAAGACGTGAACAAAAACAACATCAAACCAAAAGTCTTGCGATGTTTAATTGTTTTTTTCTGCCTCGTGATCCTACTGGGTACAACCAGGTCAAATTAAATTCTCATCGGCGTTGAGCAGAATTTATTTTCTTCACCTTGTTGTGTCACTTGCCCCACCCACGTCAGTGTGTGCACAGGATAAATCACTTTCAGACTGTTTCTCATCACAGACAATAAAAATAGTCAAACGAGCCTCCAGCAACATTTCAGCTTGTGATACGAGACAGAAATCCGTAGAACACCGAGGCGATAGACATCACAGGAACGCCAGTGTGTTTCTGCGTGCAAAGTGAGCTGTGTGTTCTGACACACTGCACCCTGACAGCTACCACACACACACACACACACACACACACACACACACACACACACACAGAGTGCAATTTCCACCTGATTAGAACAATGACAGAGCAAACAGCGAAAACATTTTCATTCCCCCGAGGCTCGCAATCACGTCTGAAACTGAAATATCCAAAACAAACAAATAGCAGGAATCTCGAACACTTCACATCATCAGCAGGGCCCGGTGTGGCGTACAGGACTAATTCAGCATTCGGGCTAGAATGTAAAGATCGTGTCACACACACACACACACACACACACACACACACACACACACACACACACACACACACACCTGTCTTGCATTACGCAGAAATAAATAAGGGGTACAAGGACAAACATGGCTGCCGAACCCCCTGGCTCCAGAAAATCACGTTACAGTGAGGGTTTAATATTTTTATTATAACAAATCGTTTATTAGCGCACACCTCTAGACGTGAAATAAGTCTTAAATAAAATCAGAACATGGGGTTAAAGCTGGAGCGGCCGATCCATAAACATAAAAGGTGTCATGGATAAACAGAGGCGCCTCGCACGGCGTTAATTAAAATGTGTTCCGAGGAGAGAAGCTAATCATCACCATGAAGACTTCATCCTCGCAAAGTGTAGCGTGAAGGCGAAGAAATAAGGACGTGAAATCAACGACGGTTTAAATGATAAGTATCAGGTTTAAAGCTGTGATGTGAGAATAAACTTCCTTCTTTTGATCTTTGCGAAGTGGTTCTGCTCGAACGTTTATTCTGCTGGAAATATAACAGGAGAAGAGGAAGGAGTTTTCTTCTCCAGGGTTGAGGTTAAGCCAGGCTTTCCTGTCAAGTCTTTTCCCGCCTTCTGAATTATGATTGGCTGCAAGATTTCAGTCTGGTCTGTGATTGGTGAGATGCTTTACTGACTGTGAAATGTGAGCCAATCAGAGCTCCCGTCCCGTCCAATCAGAGAAGAATGTCCAATGTAAAGAAGCGTGGGAGAAAGAGGGCGCTGTTCTCATGGACCAGGAACAGAAACTTAATTTCCTTCCTGGAAACTCGTCACGTAGCCGGATGTTACTCCTGCGTGGGGCAAACATGCGCAGAAAGAATATATTTATTCCGACAAGTGGGAAACAGATCGAGTGTGTACGTGAATAATATTTACTTAATGTACGGATTATTATTAAAAGGTTTACACTCGCCTCATTCATTCAGAGGGAGTCACATGACGCAGGTTTATTCTGATTAGATGATTATTCTCATTATTACTCGAATATTAGGGTCTGTGTAAACACAACTAGTGTTTGGTGCTATTGTAGGAAAATACTGAATGATGGAGGAGTTTACAGACTTTACGAAGTTTACATGAGGAGTTGTGAGAGAGAGAATCAAGTCTGGAGAGTGAATGACTTTTTATTTCCTGCTATAAGGTACAGTAAGAGAGAACAGGTAATGACTTGTTTAATCACGTGTTAAACGTAGCTTTAAACACAATAAAAGTAATGGTTCTGTAAAGCATTTAGGAATGTACTGTTGTAGGAAAATGATTAACGTTGAGGAGCCTCGTCACCTTCTGGCCAATCAGAATCCAGAAACGTAGACACATATTAGAGAAGTGTTCAGTACAAAATGAAATAATTTGGTTGTTAAATATATCCGGAGAGAAAGCAAGACTGTGTGTGTGTGTGTATGTGTGTGTGTGTGTGTGTGTGTGTGTGTGTGTGTGTGTGTGTGTGTGATTGCTGAAGATGATTGATATCTGTACATGTGGTCCAGCGCTGGTCTCGGTGTGTGCAGTACAGAGCTGCAGCAGTGTGAGCACCGATGCACGTCGCAGACCAGCAGGCACAACATGATACGACACACACCCTTTGTCCCCACTACGGTACGGGACGAACATGACAACTACAGCATATGAGCGTGTGAGTCAGAAGTCAGCGGTCTGGGAGGGCGGAGTCTGGATTCTGTTCAGAAGATGTTGATTTGTTTTCTGTAACAGCAGCTCTGAAGCTACGGCGCAGGGTTTGACTAGGACTCCACAAATGTTTGTACGTAACAGCGCAATCACGGGGACATCTAGGACAAGCACTTCTCGATACACGAACACGCAATCAAGCGTTTGTAGTTACTGTCTTGACGCCGAGGAGGAATTTTGGTCCGCTCTCCTTTGCGGAATTGTGTTAATTCAGCCACATTGGAGGAACGGCCTGGTTAAGATCATGCCAGAACATGTCAATCAGACTTAAGTCTGGACTTTTAGTATGGCACTTCTTTTCCCTCCCATTTAAGTGTGATAAATATGCAACAAAAACAAAAGAAGGGGCAAATACTTTTTCACGGCACTGTGCAGTAGCTTTCATGCGTGCATGTGATTCCACCCGTTTCCTCTCACGTGGGTAATCAGCTCGTTATCCCACCTCAGACTGACGCACCGTGTTTTTCAGCGTTCGCGTTATGGCGCCTCATCAGCGAGGAGAAGAAACGATGAGGGCCACTGGTGCTTGTCTGCGTGAATAACGAGTCCCGGAGACGCAGCTCATCAAACACGCATTCATTGGGTTCCTCCAGCTCGGGAGAGGAGGAAGAAGAAGAAGAAGGTGCAATCTTCCACCGCATCCGTGCACGCGAGCCTGATGCCGAGCTTCATATGCAAATGAGGGCCTGAATCTGAATATTGATTGGAGATCAGGGCTGGAGGAGATCGCCAAGGCTTGGCAGGGGTTTTTCCTCCAGTCACAAAAGACGGTGATGAACTGAGAGTTGTGTTCTGAATTCTAGCGCTCGTCCCTTCATCATGTTCCAGCGAGAAGGTCCCGTGTAAAAAAGGAACGCTTCATATTTTTGATTCCTGAGGTTAAGTTTTAGGCGTACTGTATGTAGCGTAGCATCAGAGAGCTGCGTTCATAATGACGGTCCTCCAAAAAATAGCAAAATCGCGAACCCTCGATTTCTCCTTCAGCACCTTCACTCGTTTTTTTCTCTCTTTTTTTCCCTCCGCTCCCTCTGTGCCGCCATCGGCTCTAACGAAGGCTGTAAAACCTCCTTGCTTAGCGTTTATACCTCGCTCAAACAAGCCCCCGGTATTTTCATGTTCTGGAACACATTTGTGGGTTTTTTTTTTTTTTTTTTTTTTTCTGCCATGATGGAGAAATTTAATAAGCTGCCTTTTGTTTTTTTCGCTTCCCTCCCACCTCGTTTATTTTTCCTTTTCTGTACATCTGTACAGCAGCCCGAAATGAAAAACCTCGGAGAGTCTGTTATGCGATTGCATGAATTCCCTTTATATCATGGCGGGAGGGGTTTATTAATCCCTCCATCCCTGGCTGACGTCCATACTGTAGCGCAATTAACTTTCTATAGGATCCAGAGTGGAATATTTAGGCTTTAGTGTACGGAGGCGGCAAGACACACACAACAGAGCTTGTAATATGAGGTTGTAATTATCATTGAAATAAACGTCTAACTCCAGAGGAATGAGCGGAACGCTACGCTAGCTGCCGCTTTGTGTCAGATTTACAGAGGTAACGTTTCCCTTGGACGTTGCATTGTGTTGCTGATTAACTGCCGCTACAATGAATTCTAACTTCACGCAGTTCTGATGTTACTGACCAGATGTTTTGTGACCAGAATCTAATCTGGAGGAATTAACCAGTGTGTGGCGTAATGCTGCTGTAGGGAAACAATCAATAACATGCTGGAGTGACGAAGCGGAATTACTGTAGGTCTCCAAAGCGGTGCTAGATACTGACCATATTTATATATTTTTTTATTTATAGAGGAATTAATTTATTGTTGGGTTTCACTTGGTTTAAAATCGGCTGTGTATAACGTTCCAGCTTCACCTCTGACTGTGACTGACACTGGAGACTCCTTACATTGAAATAAAGTTCCCTTTACAGAAATGGTTTAATGTCAAGCGTCTGCTGTGAATGAGCCGTAACCATGGAAACAATCACGTATCAGAAGAAACGCATTATTAAAAGAGATCTATTTTTACCCACGGCTCCGAGTAAAACTCCGAACCTGCTCTCTCAGGAGTCATGAATAGTTGATCAGTCTAAAGTAAAGAGGTCTAACGCTCATCTTTAGTGTTTCAGCGTGTCTGCGGTTTTTGACATCCTCTTCTTTCGTAATATTTTGTCTGAAAGGATTTTGACATTGTTAAGTTGAATAGCTTTCAGTGTGTGTGGGTAGTTTCCTTTCTCGCAGGTTAACACGCCGCAGTCTGAGAGAGACAGACAGCCCGAGTGACGGCGCCGTATCCGAGTGAAAGAGCTCGATGACTAAACACCGTCACTTATTCACAAAAATCCCCCCGAGAGACAGACGCAGACGGGAAACCTTTCGCTGCTTTTGATGAAGGTCAAGTTGGGATAAGGGCTTTTTATCCTTATTATCAGTCTGAAAATATCTTCTCATAATAACTGTCAAATCTTTTATGGCGGAATTTGTAGTATATTGTCTTTATCTCAATTATATGATTAAAAAGATGCTTATTTACATATTATTTTACTGCAACGTTACAGAAATAAAAAAAAATGACTCAGTGCAGAGGGTAGAACCTGACACGGTTACATAAATAAATACAAGTAGAATTAATTCATCAAATTAATGTGTTATAAATAATTAAGATTTGAAATTGACACAAAAATATTTAAAATGTACTGATTTAATTGCTATTTAAAAGTTTGATTTGATTATTTGACTACATTTTTTTATCATGGTCACTAAATAAGTAAATAATGAAATATTAAATAAAAAAATATTTTAGTAGCATTTATTTAATACTTATGAATATTTAAATGTTAATTTCAAATGATAGTTATTTGCCTGACCGAGATTATTTACCTATCTATTAATTTATTTATTTAGACTGGTCTACACCTTTTAAATGCAGTAAACAAGAAGTTGAAAAAAAGAATGAACTGTTTTAATGTTGTATTTTATTCGTAATGTAGCATGAATTTTAATAATCACTAGCAGTAATTTTTTGATATTTATGAGTGAATATAATATACAACATTTGAATACAGGTATTTAAAATATGAAACTAGCATCCTGTATTCAGCGGGAATTCACCAGTTGGAAAAACTGGTCTAGAAGCTGGAGCTAGACTTTATATATACAGGGTAACTCTATTTAGGCTAAGAAGTTCGACGTCACTCGGTAAGCGGGAAAAGAACTCAGTATCCATCCCTCTCAGTATTTGCTACCTGTAGTGCTGTTTTCTGTTCTTAAACATCTTAGTGCACTGACATACCTCTATACACTGTAGTAGTGAAGGGGGTCGGTAACCGTTCCACAATGAGTTTAACCGTACTGTCAATCACAAACAAATCACAACTGAGCTGCGTATAAACACTGTAAAATAGGTCTGGGCCACATTACAGACATTTTCCTGGCCTGCACGCAGACCGTGAATATGAGCACTAAAAACTAAACTAAACTAAAATCTAAATTCCCTAGTTCCGTGCAAAGCATGCATTCAAGTTCAGCTGAGGCTCGGATGAACCTTCTGCTGTCCCACTGAGCTAAAACATCAAAATGATGTAATGAAAATGAACGTAAGGTCGTGAGCTTAGTCCTTCTCTACATATCCTCCAGCTAAGGTGACACACGTCTTTTCGGCTCTTGATGAAAAGAGCCAAACCTTGGCTTGGTCCACCTTGGTTTTGACCCTCTAGTGGCATCGTGCTGAACTGTACCGCGGGATTTTTAAACAAGAAGAAATGGTCATTAACGTACTCATTTCCAGAGACATAATTTGTTTTTTTCATACGATAATACCGATTTTATGACCACAGCCTTGTTGTGAGTATACACAGTTATGAACCTTATACGCATGGGCATTTCAGCTACACCACAGCTGCCCGGGTGCACAGAAAACAAGACGTGCAATTTAGCGTAATTGCCATTTAACGCAATTGTAATTCAATTGCCATTTTTCATAATTCTTCTTAATCAAACGCATGAAATGTTCAGGAAATCGACTAGAATTGATGATCGTCCTGTTGATGTTATTAAGAAAGGAAGGCTCGTGCGTTTATGTGCATTCCTTATGTGTTCGGGGAATTCTGGGTAGTTTATAAGTTCATTACATACATTTCTTTTTTTAATTCAGTGTAATCAGGGTACATATCGATCCTGACCTTTGATTGCCGTTACACCCTGATATACTGTATTTATAAAACTCTGTCATTGCCTGTGTATAAATATTTGCGTGAACCTCTTGCTAGCTGACCGAAACTCTTAATACATTAATATATTGAGAAATTGCTTTGGATTATAGATGATAAAATCTGCCAAGCAGAGACATTTATAAATCCTGTAAAAATAGATCAATAACGAATTTTTATTTATTAAGACAGAAATCCCGAGCAGCACTGATCCGTTGCTGCTGAGAAACGTTCGCTATTCTGTTTGAAGGCCGCGGTGGTGTCTTCTAGCGAGCATCACAGCTCAAATCGCTCAGAAACGTTTCAACGGATTTGGCTTTAACCTTTAACCTTAAACGCATTTTTCCTCGAAGCTGCTATTAGAACAACGCTGGACATGAAATTACCAAAAATTGGACACTTCTCTACTGGTAGACCAGAGGAGCTCGGCCGTGGATGACTCTCTCTCTCTCTCTCTATCGCACTCTCTCTCTCGCTCTCTCTCACACACACTCTCACACACATTTAGCTCGTGTAAAGAGCTGGATGATTAGCTGATGAGCTGATGCACGTTAGGAAGGAAAGCTCGGTGTTAAGATGACTTCCTGGGTGTTATTACGGAGCGCTCCTTCAGCCTGAGGGGAGAATATGAAAAGAGCGATTATACGATTTGGTGTCGGCGTGTGTGTGTGTGTGTGTGTGTGTGTGTGTGTGTGAGAGTGTGTGAGTGTTTGTGAGCTTTTTTTTCCCTCGTCCCCGAGGGCAGGAGAAGGTAGCACATGGTGGTGAAGCGCTCCTTCGTAATGGCTGCCTCATTAATCACAGAGCAAAAGTGCTACAATTTCAGCTTTAACGTTTAATAAGATCACAGCCAGCTTGTTTTAATAAAGAACGAAAGCGGCCCGATGTGAAATGTTTAAAATACAAACGTACAACTTAAAGACGATAACTGTCAGAACACTTTCACTGTAAATGTAAAACTATAAGACCTACCGCCATTTCTTCCTTCCTACAGAAGATTGTATGAAAACGAGACCGTGTGAGGTGTCCTTGCTCACAGCCAATTAAAATAGTGACTCCTGGGCGGAGCCGAGCCGGAGGAGGGGTTTAGCAAATTACTGACAATTACAAAACCATTACAAAAACAACGGACAATCTAAAGAGTGTGTTTATAAAGAAAGAAAAGAGTCAGGATGTTTTTTTTTGTTTGTTTTTTGCACGCACACACATCAGACTGGAGTCCTAACAGAGACGCCATTTTGTTTTCTAGCGTTTCGTATTAAGCTTCCGTTATTTTCAGTTTACTTCTTGTTGCATCTCTAGAATCATATTTGCATCAAGCCTCAGCGAGCAGGAACATTTACACAACATCCGACATCCGGCTTTTCTTTCCCTGAGTAAATTAATATACGTGTGGTGACAAACCAGTACGGTGATGCGACTCTTAGCCGCGGTAACATTTAAATGGTGCAATGAGTAAAACATTTGAACGGTGCAAACTTTTCCGAAAAGGCTGTATGTCCGTGAAGCGCACTGTGGTCGTTCCCGTGAACATTCAGCGAGTGGAACGTCTGATTCTTGAAAATCGATAGCGTACCGAGAACTTTTTACCTTGATGGTATCCAAGGACGTGTGAAGCGCTGGAATAAGAGCATTAGTGTAGCAGGGGGTAACAAGATTAGCTCTGTTTGTAAGAAAGTATTTAATTACTAATTACTTACTTATTAATACCTTATTATTATCTGGTGAGCAGTGTTGGAGTTCTCCAATGATTGATCATCGTGCACAAGTTGCCGAACATTTTCGACATTTTCGGGGGTTTAGCTCGTTCAAGGTCTTCCCGATCTCTCGTCGTCTTCCAGTGACGTTCTTCCGCTCTTGAAGCGCGCTCAAAACACCTCGAACGACTCGTCGCAGCATCGCCGGAAACTTGCCGAATCATGTCCGACGTCTCTGTGGCAGATTTGCGCAGTTTCAAGCGGGAATTTCACGTTCACGCTTTCTTCCAACTCGCTGTTCCTGACGCATGAGATCAGAACAGCACCAGATGCACAGCTCCTGATGTACACAGGACCGGGCCTTTTGGCACACTGACTTATGAAGGTCAGCGCTCCCTGTGACTGTGTGCTGCCATCTG
Source organism: Clarias macrocephalus (assembly GCA_011419295.1). Taxonomy (NCBI): domain Eukaryota; kingdom Metazoa; phylum Chordata; class Actinopteri; order Siluriformes; family Clariidae; genus Clarias; species Clarias macrocephalus. The sequence continues at coordinate 24,977 of JAAGKR010007879.1, read as the reverse complement.
TTGGCATGTTACAAAACTAGTCTCGAAACTTTTTGATACCACCTCGTATAGGGAAATAAAGGGAGTTTCTTTTTTCTATTTTACATATGAATTACCCGGTCATGTGTTTGTGTATAATTAATAATCATTGTGTGAGTTAAAAGACACGTCCATGTTAGCTGAGTCGCTACAATGGCTGTGTTAATGGAAGATTTTGCGAACACCGCACTTAGGAGGCGTCTTTCACCTTTTCGCCAGTGTCTTTTTGTCCTTGATGTAGCATGATGGGCGTGGTGAAATGTAATGTACCCAGGAGCCGGAATTGTAATCCTTAAATACCTTTCATTTCCAACTCAACTCCAGCGAGTCAGATCAACATGGCCGCTCACAGCATCATCAGTAACCGCAGCTAATGAGGTGTACTGTTTATACGCATGTGTATTAGCTTTAGATCAATTAACACACACTACATTCTGTGAGTTCTTAGTTACAGAAATACTTGATAATTTATGAAATGTAAAGTTAATTTCATGCAGTTCTTATAGTAGTTTTTGTGACTGATTGTTATGTTATGGAAGAAAGCAGATTTCTCGGTCATGTCCCAGTAAACAGACTGTGAGTGTGTGTGAGTGTGTGTGTGTGTGTGTGTGAGTGTGTGTGTGTGCGTTCCTCTTCATCACGGGTTTCAGCAGCTTCTCCGTGTCTTCCACGGCGACAGACCGCGACCCCGAGTGGCCCGAGCCGCTGGAGACGCTCGTCTGTTTAATCGGAGCTAAAAATCCATTAAAATGGAAGTCAACAGCAGGAGTGATGATTGATTAAACTGTACCGCGGTGGAATTAATCAAAACGACTCCATCCGATAACATCACAGCCACTGAATATTGATGCGTGAGGGATGCGTGATGGGTTTTGATCGGGCCGGAGAAGGAGGCTGACGTATAAAACTTCTGAGCTCGGCTTTTCTCTGATTTATTAAGATCTCCGATGAAGCGCCTGATCTGCGTGTGCAGTCCGGGGCGGGGTGGGGCGCGGCCAGCTCGGGGTGACG
>JAAGKR010007879.1:16448-18948 GCA_011419295.1 Clarias macrocephalus | reverse complement strand
TTCCCCCCATGACATGTTCATGCTGTACACACTGGCTTTGTGCTTCTCCGAAGAGGTCGTAGGGTGAGAGTTCGGGCGTTGGCTGTTTTGCATACATTGTGTGTTTTGAAAGTCAAATGAAAGAGTGAAGTTTATTCTAATGTACACGGTCTAATCTACAGCACCATGTGAAAGTCACTCGCGTTTTTAACCACATTCTGTCCCTGGGGTTAATTTCATATCTTATCTTTTATCAGGAGTTAATTTTAGATTTTCAGACTTTTGTATCTGTAAAAATAAGCCGAGTGTTGAGTAACGGAGCGCTTCTCAGCAGGATGAGCTTCTTATTTCAAAGATCAAAGTTTGCACTCGTTCTTTGTGACGCTATGTCGTTCCTGTGAGGAGTGAAATTATCAGCTTTATTCTTAAGGCTGAGACTCACACCTCCATCACACTATCACTCTATCACATCACTCCATCATATAATAAAAGAGAAATAAAAATTTGAAATATTGTCAATATCAATCTCTCTCTCTCTATCCTTTCTTACAGCGCCTATTTTACTTTCTCTCTGGAAGTAGCTCTCTTTTTTTTTCCTATTTCTCTCTCCTTCACTCCCCCTGTAGAGAGCTACAGTATGTATGTGTCTCTCTCTGTCTCTCTCTTCCTGTATGTATCTGTCTCTTCCTCTCTCTCTCTCTCTCTCTCTCTCTCGCTCTCTCTCTCTCCCACGCTTGGTGCAGGATAAGTTGACTCATAAAATTGAGTGGGTGGCAAATGTGCAGCTTTTTTCAATATTACACACACACACACACACACACACACACACACACACACACACACACACACACACACACACCATTTAATTTGTAATGCTTTATTTGATTGACTGTCAGCAAGCAATTTTTGCCATAATGTGAGCCGTAACACAAAATATTTCTCTTAGAGTGTGTTTCAAAAACTACTGGCTAAACTACAATAATTCAAAAAATGTAGTTCTTTAATTCACAAAAATAAAAGTACTTTACTACATAAAAAATTTAATTAAATCTTAAAAAAAAAAACATATCTGGCTTCAGAAACTATGTAGATAATTTATGTAAGATGGCTGTTATTATCTGCAATGGAAATAATCTTACCCAAATATTCAGTCTAAGGGTGCCGATAATTTTTAATGTATTGTATCAGTGAATAAGAATGACACTACTGGGGGAGAAAGGTTTTTTATTTTATTATTCTTTCATATTGGTCTTTTTCAATAAAATTATTTGAGAAACTATCAAACTGAAGTTGACTAGCATACTAATGTGCCGAGTTGACTATAACGCTGTTCTGTGAGTTGACTAGCATGCTAATGTACTGTGAGTTGACTAGCATGCTAATGTACTGTGAGTTGACTAGCATGCTAATGTACTGTGAGTTGACTAGCATGCTAATGTACTGTGAGTTGACTAGCATGCTAATGTACTGTGAGTTGACTAGCATGCTTACAGTATGCGCTGTAAGTTGACTAGTGTGCTAATATATAGCTACTGTGAGTTTTTTTTTTAAAGCAAACATTTAGCTTTGTTGCAAAATATAACTATTTTTTTATTTTTAAAGAGGTTAATTTTCCACCAAAATATGTGCATAAAATTAATTGGAAATCACAACAGAATAAACTCTGAGCACTACGTTTATGTCGCCAATCTCAACACAACCTGAACCTGAACTGATGATGTGTGTCATTTAGTGTAATTGAGTTGCTTTTGGATCAGCGGTGTGTTTGCGGTTCCCTGTGGAAGTTTGTTTGTTCCTCTCCAGTCCTTAAGTGATTGATTGGAACTCTTGATTGGCCTGCGTGAAGTTCTCCACAGTCCCTCTCCTCATGTTTGTAACCCTAATCAGGACACGATTGAAAGCAGAAACAGCGAACAGTGTGAACATCGATCCAAGAAGCAGCGTGTGATCCCCAGTAAGCTTTAAGAATCTGCAGGTTTTAGTTTACCAACAATTTAATTAATCCACCTTTAAAGTTACCAGAGAGTCGATATGATGATGTTTAGAGTGCCTGATATTGAGTGGTTTGAGTACTTCAGTTAAATTATTCATTAGATTTGCTCACAGATTAATTCAGTCACACCGTTTATTGTGTTTGTCCAGAAATCATTCAACTCGTCTGATTCACTGAAAAACTCTGTAATGAATCTCAGTCATAACAGAATGATTCACTGAGTCAAATCAGGTTCTTCATACATGCAACTGGAAATATGACGAATGGAGTTTGCACATGGTTAAGGAACACAAGCAAATTATTACGTAATTACCTAATGGTCAAAGGATTCGCCGTCTCAAACACTGGAAAACAAAGTTATGGTGAAGAGATTCACAGGTTCAAACAATGGCAGAGGAGTCTGTCGTGACTGAAAAGATTCATTGACTTGACATACTGTAGGTGTGAATCTAGATCCTGAAAAAAAGAAGCGAATCTCGTCCAGTATAGATCGATTCACCACCTCAAACACCGATGAGTGACTGGATG
>JAAGKR010007879.1:4957-16428 GCA_011419295.1 Clarias macrocephalus | reverse complement strand
CCCCCCCCCCCCCCCCCCCCCCGATTCAAGTAGTAATCAAAAGATAATTAATTCACTGATTCAAATCCCGAGAGAGGAGAGAATCTCAGCCATGAACAAATGATTCAATAACTCAAAAACTGATGCCTCTCTGTCATGAACAAATGAATCAACATGTCACATAGTGATAGTGACAAACATCTATGTATAGACAGAATGATTCACTAATTCATACTCTGAGAAATGAATCTTAGCAATGACCAAATGATTCACCGACTCAAATAGTAATAGAGGAGTGACTCTAGGTCTTAAAAAAAAAACTAAACAAAAAGACAACACTGATTCAGACAGAGAGAAAGGAGTGACTTCCAGCCATGAACGAATGATTCACTGACTCATTCACTGAGAGAGGATTAATCTCAGCCAAGGATGAAAGATTCAACTTAAACATGATGTAGATATGAATCTGGCTCTTGAAAGAAAAGATTCCTGATTTTAAATAGGAGAGAAGCTCAGCCATCACAGAAAGATTCACTGACTCAACCAGGGATGGAAGAATGAATCTAAGCCATGAATGAATGAATGTAATGGTGATAAATGAGTGAATCTATGACTTACCCGAAAGACTCAGTCATTAGAATCCTGATAGACGAGCAAATCTTAGCCATAAACAAATGTTTCACTGGCCCAGATAGTAATAAAGGAGTGAACGTAGGTCTTGAAAGAAAATATTCACTGATTCAGACACTGAGAATGAAGAGAATCTGAGCGATGGCAGATCGATATGCCGACTCGGGGATCACTCATTTGATTCACGATACATGCATCTTTGAATATGACTCACACATGCCTTTAACGTTTAAAAATCTATATTATATAAATGTAAATGTGTGGAAACAGAAGTTTAGATTTTCTGGGTTGCAACAAAACGAAAGGAGTACATTTCAGCGACGTACTGATTTGTTCTCTGGACTGATTCGTTCAGAAGACTGAATCGGTACACATTGGTCATGAATAACCATATCTGTTAAGCAACATGTATGCTTATGCTAATGTATAAAAAATGCAGTTAATTGCGTTTACACTAAGAATTAAACACGCTTATCCATCTGTAGAGTAGAAAAATAAATAAATCTGCGCTGCGTCAGTCTATGCCGTGAAGTTGATGACTGAATTTTATCGGTTAACGTGTCGGGAGATTTCTTGATTCCACTCCGGGTTTCCCACTTCCCGGAGTGCTGAATGAGGATATTAGCGAGGCTAGCGTTTGCATCAAATATTTATAAGCTGCCCTTCTTTTCCGGAGGGTTTGCTTCACTAGTCACTCACTCAGAACTGTTTGTTCAGAGAGGGAGCGAGAAGGAGAGCAGACAAGGTCTTGGGATTAAAGTGAAAATAAAAAGGTTCTCCAAAGAAGCGAATGAAACCCTTATACCTATTGCATGTTACTTAGCTGTTCAGCTAATACAACAGTGAGGAATGCAAATCCTGTCCTCTTTTTTATATAGTTTTGAAACTTGTTGTGAGATAATTAATTGAAAGACAAAACTTAAAGCTGTTGAAAATAAATCGTACAACATCATCACCCTGAGAATCTGAGAAATATTTGCTGATCAGTGAGACCACGTCCTGTGATTTTACCCAGCAGTGGCCTGGAAACTATGCTAGCTAGCTACGGTTAACTCGCTATTCATGAAAGCTTTCAGTATGCAAACAGAAAGGTGTTCAGGAAATTACTTTCATTAAAATAACAGAACATAATGTCATAGATATTCGTTGTGTATTTATTTTCTGAAAGAGAAATTTTAGGCTAAAATATGTTTTCAGCGTTCGCATAGAGTGTGATAATGGTGACGCTAAGCTGCTAACTAGCAAGCTCCTGAATTCTTTATTCATCTTGTACCACAGCAAATAGGACTCAATGGATGTCATGAATAGTAATGTAATTAATAATGGTGTGTGTGTGTGTGTGTGTGTGTGTGTGTGTGTGTGCGGTCGAGATAATTTATTATCATTTATTATACACTATTATTAGCGTCAGGTGTATTAGTGTTTTCTTTCTAATCATTCAGACATTGTGTGTGTGTGTGTGTGTGTGTGTGTGTGTGTGTGTGAGAGAGAGAGAGAGAGAGAGAGAGAGAGAGAGATTGCTCTTAAAGCCACGTGAACACTTTGGTGCAGGGCTTCTGTGATTTGTACGAAAGCCATCGGTTTCCATGGTGATGTTCACTCTACGTCCACTGAGATATTTCTGGAGTGGAACTTATTTGTACACACACACACACACACACACACACACACACACACACACACACACACACACACACACTTTAATGCATACTTTCACAAAGACTTAGTGTTGGTTTCAGCTGTTTTGATTATCATAACTTGAAAGAAAAGTCTGTGTGTGTGTGTGTGTGTGTGTGTGTGTGTGTGTGTGTGTGTGTGTGTGTGTGTGTGCTTACAATGCTATTCCAGCAAAAGTAATATAGAGAACAAACAGATCTTTGATAGAAAGTTTTTTCAGTAGCTCTGTCTCAAATCTAATCTAACATGCCTAATGATAAACGTATGCTGGCGGCTGCCGATTAACAAACTCCAGTATCGATGATTTGTATGAAATTAGGTGTGTATCGATCAGAAATCAGTCTGGGTGAAATACCTGAGAGAGAAATACTGTACAATTTTGCCAAACAGTGGCTGGTTTCTTTATTGTACACATTTTTTTTCTGGCCCTGAAATAAGCTCCACCTCTCCAACTCTGCTTCTTCTACTTACAAGGCATCAAATCAAATATAGTTTTATCTAAATCTATCAATTAAATGAATTATTATGAAGATTAATGGTTATTTAATTATTATGAATTATTATTGCGGTTGCAGTATGACAGTATGACCAGAAGACAGCAGAGAGTGCTAAACATTACACACGGCTTCTTTAAAGAGACTGAAAACACATGAATGTTTCACCATACAACAACACTCTACTCTTACACAGCAGGCACACGGTGATCTAATGGCGTATGAAGCTGCTTTCCCCAGCTCTTCCTTAGAGCGTCTCTCTCTCTCTCTCTCTCTCTCCCTCTCTCTCTCTCTCTCTCCCTCTCTCTCTCTCTCTGTTCTTAGTCCCGGTTCTCCGTGTGCGTGGGAAGAGACACCATCTATCTGAGTTGCGTTTTATTTCTGGCTCACAGGAAGGTTGCAACAAAGGCTTCTGAGTCACCGAAATGCACAATAAGGGCCGATGCATCGATTTAGTACATGCACCAGTGCCACTGCTGCCGTAGGAACGCCGCCTAATTACACAATCAGCTGACTTCAAAGCCTCTCCTCATCCTTATTTGAGAAAGTCTGTGGAGTGAGTGGGAGTACGCCGAGCCGCGGGAGCAGGCTCCTCTCACTGCCTTACTCTCAGGCTAATCATTAGCAGCCACCTTTGCTCATTAAGGTACTAGCTGATTTGACATTTTGGACATTTTTCAGCCAGACACGAGTAATGTGGTTCTGCGGAAGCGTAATTTCTTTTGCACTAAATAAATGTCAAGTGATTATTGAGTTACGGTGAGAATCAGATGACAGGCTCGTATAAATTATTAATCAGGCTCCTGTCCAGGTACCGTGTGCTGATCAATGTATCTGCTGCACACACTGTCTTAGCATCTCATCCTGTAGTGTGTGTGATGAAGGGAGAGGAAGAGGGAGAGAAAGGAGAGAGGAAGAATGGAGAAGTACAGGAAGGGAGGAAATTTAGGATAGGAAAGGGGAAGGAAGGACACTTACGATGGATTCCAAAGATGGAAAGAGAGATTAAGTAAGAAAGAAAGGAAAGGAAAATTAAAAAGGAGTATTGAGACAAAAAGTAAAGGAAGGAAGGGATTGGTGGGTAGAGTAGGAAGGAGACTAAATAGAGATTAAGTAAAGTAATGTCAAGGAAGGAAGGGAAATGAAGGTGGAAAAGGGAACAAAAAGAAAGGAGGATGAAGACAAAGGATGGAAATAAAGGAGATTAAGGAAGTAAGAAAGCGAGGAAAATGGGGAATGAGGCAAGGAAATGAAATTGAGATTTAGTGAAGAAATAGGAGGTGGAAGGAAGGAAAGAGGAGAGAAACAAAGGATGGAAAGGGAAATTAAGGGAAAGAAAAAAAGGACAGCGATGGAAAGTATGTTAAAATAAAAGAAATGAAGAAAAAGGGAAAGTAGAGGAATGAAGGAAAGTGAAAGAAATGGGTCATAAATATGAAATAAGTAAATGGAAAGCAAAGAAAGACAAGGATAGCAAAGAATGAAAAGGAGAGGAAGGAAAGGAGAGCTGCGTATGAGATAGCATCATTTCATCACTCCTACCCTTCCTCCTGTTGTTTTGTGTGTAAAAGCTGGCGGTTCTGTTCTCTTCCGCTGACATGCATAATCATTCTGCTGGAAAAGAAAGAGGCTTTTAACAAGGCTCTGAGGTCGGTGTGCAAATGTAGCTTAGTGATCAGAGAGAAGGGACGTCCTCTCCAGCATTCCTCTTAGCAAAGTCATTATCACCAGGGAAAAATGATTTAATATCCAATAACAAAATGAATGATGAAGTCGTTCGGGACCCCATCGGGAATGTGATGCAACCTGAGTGCTGAGTGTGAACATTCCTGACGTTTCTCTACACTTTCCTGCCTCTCCATCAGTCCCTGGTCTGCTGATGTTTGACTCGCATCAGCCCTGAAATTAATTATTCCCACTGCGGGGCCCGTTCATTAATGTTTATGACACAAACAGATGGATATTTTTACTCGGAACTCTGTGTGTGTAATTTGAGACCATGGCCTTTGTAATTGACTGTAATAATAATGGTGTCAGGTGACAAAATTAATTAATGTTGTTAATAATCATGACAAGCTGGCATCATGGCTTTATGTTATGACTTGTTTAGTGAGACTGACAGGTGCAATGGCCACCCCTCTTATGTTGGGACTGATGGGTATGAAGGCCACACCTCCTTTATTGAGACTGGCAGGGACAAAGGCCACACCTCCTTTATTGAGACTGGCAGGGACAAAGGCCACACCTCCTTCACTGAGACTTACTGGTATGAAGGCCACACCTCCTTCACTGAGACTTACAGGTATGAAGGCCACACCTCCTTTACTGAGACTGACAGGTACAAAGGCCACACCTCCTTTACTGAGACTGGCAGGCATGAAGGACACACCTCCTTTATTGAGACTGGCAGGTGTGAAGGCCACACCTCCTTTATTGAGACTGACAGGTATGAAAGCCACACCTCCTTTACTGAGATTGACGGGTACAAAGGCCCCACCTCCTTTATTGAGACTAACAGGTACAAAGGCCACACCTCCTTTACTGAGACTGACAGGTATGAAGGCCACACCTCCTTTACTGAGACTGGCAGGTGTGAAGGCCACACCTCCTTTACTGAGACTGACAGGTGTGAAGGCCACACCTCCTTTACTGAGACTGACAGGTGTGAAGGCCACACCTCCTTTACTGAGACTGACGGGTACAAAGGCCACACCTCCTTTATTGAGACTAACAGGTACAAAGGCCACACCTCCTTTATTGAGACTAACAGGTACAAAGGCCACACCTCCTTTACTGAGACTGACAGGTATGAAGGCCACACCTCCTTTACTGAGACTGGCAGGTGTGAAGGCCACACCTCCTTTATTGAGACTGACAGAGAGACAGGGAAACGTGGCATGGGGAAGTCAGAGGATTTTATTTTTCTGTAGTTGGTCTCGCAATTCGCAAAAGATGGGTAGACCAGGGGTCTCGGTCTCGTGCTGTGAAAACAGAAGTAATAACACTCCTCCTATCATGGAGATGTGCTTTACCTGGTGTGTTTTTCATCAGAAATAAATTTAAAAGAGAATCTTTTTTATTTTTCTTGGATCACACCCGGGGCCGCTGCAGGGGGGGTAACGCGAGCCGTTAGACGTTTCTCTTTCGGCACGTCTTGGGGCCGTCAGGCAGAACGGCATCATGCAGGTTTGGGAAGTGGTGATTGTGTTTTTATAGGCAATTAGAAACAAGCGCTTGTGTAATCCATGCTGTATGAAACAAAGCTAGAGGAAGACACGGTGGCGGTGAGAGCAGATGACGGTGTGTTTGGCTCATAATGAGATCCGCTCTATTAAACGGCGCGGTGTCGCAGTGATGTACAGGGCGCGTGGCCACTCTAGTGTACATCATACTAATTGGAAGGGACAGTGGGGACAGTGTGTGCTTGTATGTGTGTGTGTGTGTGTGTGTGTGTGTGCGCGCGCGTGTGCGCGTGTGTGATTTTCAGACCACTGTGCTGCCAAAGTGCTACCACTGTAATAAAACTGTAACACTCTCTCTAAGTCCCTGTTCTACAATAAATATAATCTGTGAGGACGCCTCGCTGCTCGAGCCTGATTCTGTTTTACTGCCTTTTCTTCGATTTTATTTCTCCGCTATTTTTCCACAATTACTGCACTTTATAATTTACAGCCTCCTTCTGTACCTCGACTAGGTGCTTCGATTCGTACAGTGAATCGTTCTGACTTAATTCTAATACAGCAGTCTGCTCGTGTCTTGACTGTAGTTAAGTTTAAGGAGCTACACTGCCATTCATTAATAAGCTGCTAACTGTTCAGCTATTGCTAACGTTACGCTTGTTAAGACAGGAAGTAAATTAGGTTCACACTGCCTGCTTCACCATATTATTTCTGGCTTTATTGTTAAAAAGTGACTCCTGCTTTGAAAGACGTAACTTATGCATGCATAAAAATATGGATCTACGTGAACTGGAGCATAAAGTCCATAGGAATTCAACCTTCTCACACTGATTATCATTCAGAATTGGTGTTGTGTGGGGCAGAAAATCATCACCTGGTTCAGTTACAGTGGGGACCGTATGGCAGGTTTTGCTGTCTTACACTGATACAGCGTTTAGCACCGGGTCATTCTTACAAATGCGACCCCTGTGGATCCCTGTGTGATTCTAGCTTTCTGTACAATGGCTTCCTTTAATTGAGCCCCATTCTTCGTGTGTGTATGTGTGCATGCATGTGTTTGAGATCAGAGGCTTTGTGCTCCGAGCCGCTGTAGCCCTCTGCCATTACATTGTCACAATGCCCAATAATAACCTCTCTAATAACGGGTTAGGCTGTTCTGTCTCTCTCTCCCTGTCTCTCTCTCTCCCTGTCTCTCTCACACGATCACGCTGTCCCTTCTCCGCTCTCCCTCCTGTAGCGCTCTCTTCCTGAGGCAGCTTCGCCTCTTCATCTTCGACGTCACCGTAATTAGCGCAGCTGAATAAGGCCCAGCTCACCACCTGCAATTACCCAGATTGCGGTTGACAAAGCGGCGCTCTGAATGAAACGGATGCTGCTGTGTGACTGACAGAGCGCAATAATGAGGAGCGGAGATGCCACAAGGAGCATCACTGCTCTGTAGGGGAGAGGGCACGGAGACCTCCTGCCGCTCTCCGCTTCTTGGTTTTATCCTCCTCGGCTAAATATATCCAACTGGTTTGCACGAAAATAGCTAAATCAATCTTTATTTTCGTTTTCCGTGATCGCTTATGGAGATTGCTCACCAAGTGGGGCGGGGTTAGGAGGAGAGTACAAAAAGGTAGATCCCAGAGTCAGTAAGAAAATCATGGAGGAGTTACAGGTTTCCCAGAAAACACGGGATACCAACATGGAATGAGGTGCTGATCAAAAAAGCAAAGCGAAAAGGAACAGGTGAGATGTGATGTACGGAAATAAAAACGCTGCACTGCTGTTAACTCTAGTTTCGGTCATGTGAAGTCACAAGTTGGACCATCATTGTCAGACCTGGCGAAATAAACGAGAGAGACCGGAATCAGGCCTCGGACTTTTGTGAAATAAGTCAAAAGGTTGCAAATTCTTAGCCAGATTTCAGCCTCTCTCTGTGAGCGATCAGATTCCAGCTTGTTAAACATCAAGTGTGTCTTTAATGAGCTCAATGTGTACATACAGTATGTATCATATTTTTGTTTCATCCTCTACAGGTCCAGTGGGGAGAGTACGGAGCCGTCAGTAGAGTGGGTGTGTACGTGACCCTGGCCACAGGATGATGATGAAAGGCCTTTCCAGCAGCCGCAGCCACCACCACATGGTGGCGTGCGAGCCTTCGTATGACCCTATGGGTCACCACGGTGATCGCAAGCCCTACCTCATCAGCCAGATCGAGGCTCCGCCTCCTCCTGATCATCCGTATTACTCGTCGCGCAGCTCGTACCAGCCGGACTGTGTGGTGCCTTATGGGACCTTCCCGCGACGCCACTACAGCACGAGCCATGAGACTAAGGACGAGTGTGCCGTCGTGCCCTACACGGGTGGAATGGTGCCAGCGGGAAAATGTCAGCGAGTGCCAGTTAATCTGATGGAACATCTGGATCGGCAGCTTCCGATGGCACGAGATGGCTATCACACGTTGCAGTATAAACGTGCAGCGGCTGCTGCGGCTGCTTTAGAGCAGCGAAACGACAGTCCTGGACGCATCCGGCACCTGGTGCACTCGGTGCAGAAGCTTTTTACCAAGTCACACTCGTTAGAGGGGCCTCACCACGGTGGACATGGCCACGGACACAGTAAAAGTAGTATGAATGGAAGCAAAGCTAGTCCTGACGGAGAGAACACGCCGGCGCCAACACCACGGCAGCGCAAACGGAGCAAGAGCCGCGAGCGCTGCAAATCGGCCGAGCCCAAGCAGCGGACGCCGCCCTCAGGATACTGGAGCTCGGACGAGCTGGAGCGGGACGTCTGCCCTCTGCGCCACGCCGCGCCGGGCATCATGACCGTGGGCCGTCACCCGGAGCGGGCGCAGTCTCAGTACTTCCTGGAGGCGTGCGGAGCAGAGCCGACACTGAAGAACTCGCGCAGCAGCAGCGATGTGGCCAAGTGCACAACCTGCGCCATCACGGCACCAGGCACGGACGTGGCACAGCTGGGGAAGAAAAGTGCATGGTCGTCCTCTCTCACGGTGAGCAGGGCACGCCAGGTGTACCAGCAGGCCGCTGTAAATCTAGATAAGGCGCTAGTGAAAGCAGAGGCTTGTCAGCAGGAGCGCACATGCCAATTCTTGCAGGTATGCCAAATCCAAATTTAAACAATTCCAACACCCTTTATCAATAATTTCCTCCCTGCACCCCCATGCTTACCTCACCTACCTTCACTTTCACCCTCACCACCACCACCACCACCGTCACATCCTCTTCCTCCTCCTCCTCCCTCTCCTCCTCCTCCTGCTTTCAGCTGGAGAGAGGCTCCAGCTTTGATTTGAGTTCTGCTGAGAAGTAAGTGCAAACCACTAGCCGCCTTACTTTCTAGTTAGATGATCATGTATTATTTCCGGTATTTTACTTAACCTCAGAACCTTTAATATTTCATCTTTTCCTTTATACTTTTTTTTTCAGATCTTTCTATCATTTATGCATTATTGAGGTGGTTTGTATTAGAACTGTCACAATTACATCATCATTGAAAGATTGTTAAGTTTTTAACAGTTTAAAGTGATTTTATTGAATCACAGGTTCAGTACATGGATGTGCATTATTACACTGCTTAAAGGTCTGGTTGGATTTTTTCCATGAATAATGCAAACTGAGGATAACTTTCACCTCATGACAGACATGGTCATACACCAGTGACGCATCATTTTTTTAAACATATTTTTCGTAGCTGCCTGAATCATCAAATTTTGTCGCTCCTAAAGATTAAACAGCAATAATTCCGTTTCATAATTGTGACAGGTCTAATGTGTACACGTGTGTTAAATAAAGACGGGACACAGGACGTGTGTGTGTGTGTGTGTGTGTGTGTGTGTGTGTGTGTGTGTGTGTTTGTGTGCATCCGTCTGACGTGATTAAATTTGATGAAAAGTGGTTCTGATTGGTTTTGGGTCCCGAGTGATAACCTGAGTATCTGAGGATTTCAAATCCTGGAGTCAAGCGGTGACCGTTTCACTTCCAAGGAAGATGTGGGAGCCTTCGTTTCATCACATGTTCAATTATTTAAATCTGCATAAAAGCACTTCAGGAAGAGTGCCGAGTGCTAATGGTGGGTCGCATCACATGGTTAATTATTCAGATAGCCAAGATTTCGGGTTTCAGTCTTACATCCTCATGTAGGCACCACTTGCATGGAGAGCACGTCCTGGGCTTGAGTGACGGGCATCCCTGCAGCAACAAGAGGCGGAGCTTACATTCAAATTATCAGCCGGTTGCAAAACTAGACTGCGAGACGTAAATAAAACATACAGCTTGCTAGTGAACATGACTCCTGTTACTAATTTAAGATCTGTCAGCTTTGTGTACAAGACAAGCTGTGACCTTAAACTGCCTGTCACTCAAAATCAGAATTCGATATCTGAAGCCAAAAGGATCCGATGTCATTGAACATACAGTGTATTGTATTATTGTATATTACTTAAAATGACTAATATGAACAGTTTAGGAGAACTCTTCTTCATTTTATATGTGGTGCGAGGCTGACGACGTGGTAATGAATGATGCGTATGAAATGTTAGCATGATGAACCAGGGCTTGTTGGATGAAATTTTAATAGAGATTTTATGGAGTAATTGTCTTTAAAGGGTCATTACACACAAGACTGGCAGTAGTTTGCACTACGCACACATGCACACACACACACACGCACACACGCACACACACACACACGCACACATACACACACACACACACACACAGAAACCCTAAGGAAAAGTTGTTGGTAATAAATGTTTGTCGTTTAAGGATCATTAAACATGAGACCTGCAGTAATTATCACAGCAGTGCTGTAGACAGGGAATAAATGCCACCTTGACATGCACTGATGCTAACCTCAGTGTTACTCGCTGTTAAAGTAGAAAAACCGGAAGTTCATGGTGCCCAATAGACTCAGGAGGCGTGGCCTCTGTGCCTGATAGAAACTCAAAAGTGGGTGTGGTCTCTGTGCCTGAGAGGCTCAGGAGGCGTGGCCTATGTGCCCGATAGACTCAGGAGGCGTGGCCTCTGTGCCTGATAGACTCAGGAGGCGTGGCCTCTGTGCCTGATAGACGCAGGAGGCGTGGCCTATGTCAAGTCAAGTCAAGTCAATTTTATTTATATAGCGCTTTTAACAATTGACATTGTCGCAAAGCAGCTTTACACAATAAAAAGAAGTAAGTCTGTATGCAATGTGTATGAATCAAAATGATAAGATTGTCCCTGATGAGCAAGCCGAGGGCGACGGTGGCAAGGAAAAACTCCCTGGGATGGTAATAGGAAGAAACCTTGAGAGGACCCAGACTCAACAGGGAACCCATCCTCATCTGGGTGATAACGGATAGCAGGGATTGATCAACTTAATAATGTGTACTGGAAGTTCAGTGTAACAGGAGATGTGTTAAAATTAAAAGGAGTCCAGTTTGTTCCTGGAGGCTCAGGTAGACTGTAGGAGATTCCAGTCCTGAGCTATCGAACAACTGAAGTCACAGGTCCCCAGAGCATCAATCGATGAT
>JAAGKR010007878.1:23363-34183 GCA_011419295.1 Clarias macrocephalus | reverse complement strand
CTCTCTCTCTCTCTCTCTCTCTCTCTCTCTCTCTGTCTCTCTCTGTCTCTTCATCTAATATCTTGCCTGATATTGTCTCTCTTTGTGTTTGTGTGTTTCAGGTGGTGACAGGAAGTGAGTTTCCTCAGGTTAGAGTGTCTCTGGTGGTTAAGAACCTTCAGGGTGGAATAGAACTATCACAACTGCATATACGTGACACCATCACCGACATCATCAGCTTGCAGACTAATGGGACTGTGCAGGACAGACAGTACCAAACCTTCAACACAGCCATCCTGCCTAGTATTCACACACACACACACACACACACACACACACACACACACACACACACACACACACACACACACACTCCAAACCATCAGCATGATCACACTGCCCGGTACACATGCATACACTCTGCATGGACACACTAGCTTCACCAATCATGCCATATTATTCCTATTAACATTTTTACAATTGATGTTGTTCTGTTTGTTTGTGTGTGTGTTTAGCTGGGTCCAGTTATGCTGTGTCGTACACAGCAAGTGTGAAAGGAAGCACAGATGAACACCTGTTTCTACCAGCATTCCTCACCTTCTCCAGCACATCTCAGGTACACACACACACACACACACACACACACACACACACACACACACACACACACACACACACACACACAGAGGATCCCTGTCCCTGTAAAAAAAAATTACTTTTATGAGTAGTTTTACCGCGCCATACTTTTTACTCTTACTTGAGTAGATTTAGCGAAGAAGTAACGCTACTCTTACTCCGCTACATTCGGCTATACTCGACTTGTTATTTTTCTAACAGTTTATTCTACACATGCAGCCGGTAGATCTACCGTATGACTGTTTCTCCAATCAGACGCAGCAAAAATAATTACATGATTCTGTTTGACCAATCAGCCGCAGTACCAGTAACCACATCACATGACCACACTCACACCGACTGCATAGCGGGAAAAAATCTTCAGCCGGCATCCCTGGCCTCACTTACACACAGTGCAAAAGAATAGATTCATACTGCAGTGTCTTCTTTGTCTGCCAAAACAGACACACACTTAAAAACTTAATATAAAAACTGGACTTCTAACCTGAGGAAACTTGTCGCGGTTAGTTTAGCTGTTTCATTTAATGTTGCAATGTTAGCATATAGAATTATTATAATGATACTATAATATAATGTATACATAGTCTTTTCACTGAATTCTTTTTTATTTCTACTTGAGTAATATTATGTTGAAGTAAAGCTACTCTTACTTGAGTACATTTTTTGGCTACTCTACCCGCCTCTGCTCACAAATGACTGATTTATTGTTCCACTCGTTTACTGCCTTACTCATGTTTTTTCTTTCTTTCTTTCTTTCTTTCTTTCTTTCTTTCTTTCTTTCTTTTCTTTTTCTTTCTGTCTTTTTTTCTTTGTCTTTTTTCTTTTTCTTTACTTTTTCTTTCTTTTTCTTTGTCTTTTCTTTTGTCTTCTTTCTTTCTTTCTTTCTTTCTTTCTTTCTTTTCTTTTTCTTTCTGTCTTTTTTTCTTTGTCTTTTTTCTTTTTCTTTACTTTTTCTTTCTGTCTTTTTTTCTTTGTCTTTTCGTTCTGTCTCTTTTCTTTGTCTTTTCTTTTGTCTTCTTTCTTTCTTTCTTTCTTTCTTTCTTTCTTTTTCTTTCTGTCTTTTTTTCTTTGTCTTTTTTCTTTTTCTTTACTTTTTCTTTCTGTCTTTTTTTCTTTGTCTTTTCGTTCTGTCTCTTTTCTTTGTCTTTTCTTTTGTCATCTTTCTTTCTTTCTTTCTTTCTTTCTTTCTTTTCTTTTTCTTTCTGTCTTTTTTTCTTTGTCTTTTTTCTTTTTCTTTACTTTTTTGTTCTGTCTCTTTTCTTTGTCTTTTCTTTTGTCTTCTTTCTTTCTTTCTTTCTTTCTTTCTTTCTTTCTTTCTTTCTTTCTTTCTTTCTCAATCACCCAGTGTCGCACTCATTTGACTGACTATAATACTAATGACTCACTAACTCACTCACAGTCTCCCTCTCTCTCTGTATTTACGTGAGTGATTTTCTTTTTCTTTATACAGAATATAAATGTTTTCGGGCCTGTGGTGGCGAATTTCACTCTTAGGATAAATACTACCGAAAAGGTAAAATACCCTGCACATACAGTTCCACTGTTGAACACGGCTTCTAAATAAGAAGGATTGCAATGATTGTGATTGTGTGTTTGTGTGTTTGTGTTTTCCACAGGTGTGTGTGAATCATGCATTACACTTTGCAGGATTCTGTTTGGCTTTTCTGAGCTGCACTCTGCTTCTGTCTTTGACGCTCCTCACCGTCGGCTGTGTCTACAAGAAGTGCTTGTACACACCTCAGCATAAGGTGACACACAGGGTTATTTTATTTTATTTTTTAGAAAAAAAATAGTGGTGATGTTATTTGTTTAATTCAGGCATACTGATATATGGTGCTGATTTGCATTTTTCAGAAGAGGCGGAGCTTTATTGTAGAGGAGGAGCTAGAGGAGCCTGTCTGTAACGCCAGTGACCCAGCCAATGAGGATGCTACGTTTGAGGATCGGATTATTGACATCATGGCACTGCAGGATCCACAGGACATGTCACTTGCTCTGGACAAGTACGAATGAGTCCTGGCCCTGTTTATTTCAGTAAACTCAAAAGCAGCTGCATATCTTTTGTACATGTGAAAGAATAATATTTCTGTCCACTAGGGGGTAGCATAGAGCAGAAACAACCATCATCATTAAAGCCACAATACATTCTTTAACGCCGTTCTATTTTTTAGCACTGATCTAAGAGACTTTATATACCTACAGAACAATCGAATGATTTTCTTTACTCCCTTTACACTTGTTTAACGCGTCTCCCTCTCTCAGTCTAGAGAAGTCCTCCATGTTGCGGGACGCCCTGATGCTGGAGTGTGTGCGTGTACAGATCCTGAAAGGTGTGTTCAGGCTCCTAACAGCCAGGGTAAGCGGATCCAGTAATCAAGTAAGCATGGTGGACCTGCTCAGTCATGTGACCGAGATGCAGGAGGATCAGAAGTCACAACTCAGCACGCAGTCTAACATTGAAGCGCACGTAGATCGACAGGTGAAACAGACACACATTATGGATAAGGGTTTGTAGGACCAGATTTAATCAGTTTAAAGCATGTTTGGTCACATGATGGGTCTGGCTATATGAATCCGTGTAGGATGTGGAGCAGCGGCGTTTAGAGGCGTTATGCAGGAGAGAAGAGCTCCACGATATCATCAGTGAGGAAATTGAGGAGGCGGCCATGACCGGAGGAACGCACATGGCCAATCAGCTGCTGCGCACATACTACAGCTGTCAGGTATGTCAGAAGGTCTACAGTGATACCTGGTGTTTCATCATTTTATCCTAATCTGACAGATTTTTCCTACCTGTCACAGAAATGAATGGTTAGGTTATTGTATAAGTAAACGTATGGCTACTTTCTCAATATATTGTACCTACAGTGCTGTGAAAAAGTATTTGCATATCTTGCATGTTTATCACAGTTACATGATTGATAATGATAATCAAGCAAATTTTAATATTATACAAAGATAACCGATGCAGTTTTTAAATGCAGATTTGTTTTATTAAGGCCCAAAATCTGTCCAAATCTGCCTGGCCCTATGTGAAAAAGTAATAGCCCCCTAAACCTAGTAACTGGTTGTGCCACCCTTGGCATGCTTGTGGTCATGCCACGGCATCTCAATTTTCCAGTCCCGATTTTGACTAGACCACTCCAAAATCTTACATTTTTTGTTTTAGCCATTAAGCGGTGCAGAGGTGGACTTGCTGGTGTGTTTCGGATCATTTGTCCCGCTGCATAACCCAAGTGCTCTTGAGCTTGACGTCACAAAATGATGGCTGGACGTTCTCCTTCATGATTTCCTGGTAGAGCGCAGAATTCATGGTTCTATCAATTATGGCAAGTCGTCCAGGTCTGAAAGCTGTACATCAGCCCCATATCATCACACTACCACCACTATGTTTAACTGTTGGTATGATGTTCTTTTTATGCAACACTGTGTTAGTTTTACTTCAGATGTAACGGGACACGCACCTTCCAAAAAGTTCAACTTGAGTTTAATCAGCCCACAGAATATTTGCCCAAAAGTCTTTGAGATAATCAACGTGTTTTTTTTTTTGCAAATGTAAGATGAGCTTTGGTGTTCTTTTTGGTCAGCAATGGCTTTCGCCTTGGAACTCTCCCATGGATGCCATTTTTACCCAGTCTCTTTCTTATTATTAAGAAATCTAATCACTTTGTTTCTTCTGTTCTGGAATTTCTTTAGATCGTAGCATGATGTGCTGATTTCTGAGATCTTTTAGCCTGCTTCAATTAAGTCATTTCTTGATTCAACAGGTCTGGAAGTTTGGTGCGGCAGTAAGCTGAATTCAGCTTTCCAAAAAAATGTGGTTATTTACAGTTCACACATGCTTTAACAATTACTTTTTCACATGGGGCCAGGCAGGTTTGGACAGCTTTTGCCATTAATAAATAAAATCATAATTTTGGATTTTCCCAGGTTATCTTGCAATATGATTTTTTCTTATTGGTCAGAATTATTTAAGTGTGACAAATATTTGAAGGGGCAAATACTTTTTCACAGCACTGTTGACGCATTGATTTTATGTCATCAGTCAGGCCAACAGTTGACTGTTAAATGAACCATACAGATAAAATTAAATGTGTTGCATGGAGTATGAACATGGATTTATGGGTGTGTCCTACCCATGACTAAACTGAGGTGTAGGCATGGGTAGGATGGGTAAACCGGGGTTCCACTGTGCTAAACTGATTTGAGATGCTCCGCCCACAGGATCAGCTGGAGTCAGTGCTGGATCTGTTCGTGGCCAATCAGAGAGCGGCGCTGAGTGAGCAGCAGGCCCAGCGGCGCTTTCTGTTACAGGGTCTGCAAGATCTCCAGCGCTCGATGTGTGACATGTTCAGGGTTTTCTCTCGACACATCGACAGCTGGTTCACCCGCATCCGCAGGTCTACAGTACTCTCACTCCCTGTCCCTGTCTCACAGTCGGTCTTTCTGTCTCTCTCTTTCCGTGTCTCACTTTTTGCCGCTCTCATTGAGAGGAAGACACTCTGAAGTCTCTCTGTCTCTGTCCCACTTCCTCTATATGTCTGTCTGTCTGTCTATCTCCACAGTCTTTCTTTCTCTGTCTCTCTCTCTCTGTGTCCCTGTCTCCCTTCTTCTCTGTCTCTTTTCCTGTCTCTCTCTGTGCCTCGGTCTCATTCTGTCGCGTCACTTTCTCTCGGTCACTCTTTATCTTTGTCTCTGTCTGTCTCTCTCCGTCTCGCACTTTCTCTCTGTGTGCATGTCTTCCTCTTTCTTTCTCTTTGTATGTGTCTTCCATTTAAACTGAATAGGTTCACTGACGGAACACGAGCAATCAGGTGCGAAATAATTGGCACCCTACTTATCAGAAAGTGAACATAGATTATGTTTTGAACATTGTTTAGTCGTTTTTATAGTATGATTTATATCATGAACAGAACTGTGACTCTTTATTTAACGTCGAGCAAGTTGGAAGAAATTAACGGATCACGGGCATCACCCCAAACATGTACCACGTCTCCACGTAAAACATTGTAATGATGCTCATCAATTGCAGTATGGTACATCTGTATTGATTTATGTGTACATTTACAGTTGTAACCTCCTGGCAGAAGCAACCATGGGGATTGATGGGGATTCATTTCCCAACAAAGATACTGTAGGAATAGCAGAGGTTGGGGTTAGAGTTATGTATAGATATGGGCAAATCTCTAATGAATAATGCATTAATAATTTAAAGATGCTCACAATTTTGTGTGTGTGTGTGTGTAGGGAGGGTGTCCTCTCTGATCAACACTGCGTCCAACAGTTGGAGCATGCTCAATCAGAGCTCCAGTGTGTCCAAAAACGTTTTGAGGAAACGCTGGTCCGAGAGCGTAACTCGGCTCATAATGACATCATCAAAACGAGACGAGCACGCATTGCTGAAACGGTAAACGTTACCCCTGATATCCATTAGCCATCATAGACTCAGGACTTTCCATTAGTTTAACGTTATACTGTGTGTGTGCGCGCGCGTGTGTGTGTGTGCGTGCGCGCGTGTGTGTGTAGCTGTGTGAACAGAAGCGTGAGCAGCAGGATTTGGTGTGTGGGTTTACGTGTGATGGCCCGCTGGAGGACTACCTGATGCGTTGGCAGACGCTCCTCTGTGCTCACAACACACACCTCTCAGAACTTATTACACACCTGGACCAGGAGGCAGCAGCACACATACGACGGGTATACACACACACACACACACACACACACACACACACACACACACACACACACACACACACACACTCTCTCACCGACACATGTGCACGCTCATGCTTTTTATACATATATACAGCACAAGTACACTCTTACTTCCATTTTGTGTGTGTGTGTGTGTGTGTAGGTGCTGGTGTGTGTGCTGCGGGATGCTGTGGCTGACCTGAAGCAGGTGGAGTGCGAAACCAGTGAGACGCTGCAGGAGGCCGGAGTCCCTCGCTGGCTCCTCCTCCAGTTGAAGGCGGGGTCAGTGGTAGGCGGATGCCTGGCCGACACGGAGGCGGAGCTCGGCGTTCGGAAGAGGGAGGCGGCTAAAACGCTGCGACTGACGCGCGGCAGAGTCCAGCAAATCAGAGAGCAGGAGCTGCAGCAGCAGCGGGAAAGGAGAGAGAGAATGCAGACGTACTGCAGGTGTGTACGTGTGTGTGTGCATGTGGGTGTGAGAGACGTCGCTAAACTTTATGTAAACGATAAAAAGTGGTGCTTAGTTTGTCAGTGTCAGGTTTGTCGCTTGTGAACGCAGAGTAATGTGTGTGTGTGTGTGTGTGTATGTATCTCCGTCTGTCTGTCAGGAGTATGTGGGAGAGTCAGTGCGCTCTGTCGGAGAGTGATTTGCTGCGTATGCAGTTGGAGTATGTGAAGAGTGTGTGTCATCTGGATCGCTGCCTGGCCCTACCTCTGGCCAATCAGAGCACAAAACATTCTCTAGGTGGCGCCTCCGGTGGTGACCCGATCTCTACACAGGTGAGATTTCATAACCATGTTTTTAACCTTTTTTAATTTTTTTTTTTTTGCGTGTGTTCAGTAAAAATTCGCCCCTGTTTCGTCTTTCTCACAGGTGTGTACGTGCAAGGATGAGATGTGTTTGTGCGAGGACGAGGAGAGGGTGACGATGCAAGTCGTGGCTGTGCAGTGGGACAAAGTGGAGAGGAAGAGCCGAGTCGTAGAAACACACTCCGCCCTGTTGACGCTCCAGATGCTGCTGATGCAGACGGTCTCGCACACACCCGTGGGGGAAGAGCTCTCACACGCCATACACACTCACAGC
The DNA here is from genome assembly GCA_011419295.1 of Clarias macrocephalus. Taxonomy (NCBI): domain Eukaryota; kingdom Metazoa; phylum Chordata; class Actinopteri; order Siluriformes; family Clariidae; genus Clarias; species Clarias macrocephalus. Next base: position 26,790 of record JAAGKR010007878.1, on the reverse strand, counting down.
TCGGTGAGTATAAGGAAATCAGAATCCCAAAAAGATTGAACCTTTACACATACCGTCTTAATACTCTCTGTCCAGGCGTTAGAGGAGGCCGAGCTGCTGTTGCAGAAGGAGGAGTCTGAGTGGGAGCGGTCCATGGACGGCCTTGCTCAAAATAAACTCTTGACCCCCGCTGAGGAAGAAATGTTCCGAGTGAACACAGACTGCGTGATCAGTGAGTGCCTGCAGGAGGCGCTTTACAAGAGACAGCAGCTCACACTCATTCTCACTGAGAGGTAACGCCACATGTGGGAGGAGTGAACATTAGGAGTGTGTGGATAACAGAAGGCACCAAGAATTTGTGTGTGTGTGTCCAGGTGGAGGATGGATCTCAGGAGGCAACAGGTGATGGAGGATGTGAGGGAACAGCAGGAGCTCAAGAGGCTTTACACACATTTTGACCAGGTGTGTGTGTTTGTGTGGATTTAGGGTTTCCTAGATTTAGGATTTTTTTTACAGTGTTAATTAAACTGAGGTCTGTATGTATGTGTGTATGTGTGTATGTGTGTATGTGTGTATGTGTGTGTGTGTATGTGTGTGTGTGTGTGTGTGTGCATGTGTGCGTATGTGTGTGTGCATGTGTGCGTATGTGTGTGTGCATGTGTGCGTATGTGTGTGTGCATGTGTGCGTATGTGTGCGTGCATGTGTGCGTATGTGTGTGTGCGCGTGCGTATGTGTGTGTGTGTGTGCGTGCGTGTGTGTGTATATGTGTGTGTGCGTGCGTGTGTGTGTATAGGTGTGTGTGCATGTGTGTGTGTGTGTTTGTGTGTGTGTGTGTATGGATCTTCGGATCTTTGAGTGTTTGTGTGTGTCTGGTGGATTTCACTTTTCTGGAGTGTTAGTTAAACTTCTGTGTGTGTGTGTATGTGTGTGTGGAGAATTTCTGTTTTAGGGTATTAGGGTTAAGCTCAGGTGTGGGTGTGTGTGGTGGATTTCTCTTCTGGAGTTTTAGTTAAACTTAGGTGTGTGTGTGTGTGTGTGTGTGTGTGTGTGTGTGTAGGATCTCCTTCTTGTTGCCTTGCTTGTTAAATTCAGCGGAGTTTCAGAACCGGCTCTCCGGCAGCTCCTTTGCCTCCTGCTGCCTACACAGCCTGAAGCAGAACTACAATCACTCATACACACACTTGCACCTAAAGAAGGGTAAAACACACACACACACACACACACACACACACACAGTATATCGCATACAAAATCACATACAAATACACAAATTCCTGCTCCCACACACTTATACAGTGTTTTTGTACCGCGTATAGACGGATTTTAGGACCCTGGTGCCATCTGGTGGACAGACTGAGGAATGACATAATCAGCAAACGCACATCACCTCAGTCTCACACGCACTCCGACAGGTGAGAAATGTTCACCTCACCTGCATGTCAACATGATTGCGCGAGTTAAACTTCCCAGACTCCCATTATGCCTTGTGTCCCACAGAATGCTAAAGAAGAAGCAGAAACTTGTAGAAAGGCTTTTCTGCAGATCTCAGGCAGACGAATCAGGACAGAACTTACTCCCAGCGAGCACTCAGGCAATCGCTGCACCTGAACCTGCGATACAAAAGGAAGAAGAAGCTTCTACTGTGGCAGGAGAGACCATGCCGGAGGAGGCGGCGTGCACAAGCCAAGCTGGTGAGGCAGAAGATGCGGCAGGTGGTGAAATGATGGAAGAAAGACTGTTTACTATCTGCTCTAGACCAGGAGGAAACCTGGAACACGCACACATGGGACTTAGTAGAGACGCTACACATCACACGCCACATACTTCGGATGCATCAGACAGTCAGAGAAGGAAAAGGAGGTTCAAGTTCAAAAAGGGAACAGTGGCTCCTCAAGAGCAGACGTGATGAAATGGACAGACGCACAAGCATACACAAGCGTACAAAACTACAACAGCCCATCTTTGATCCAATCAGGTGCATGCAGTTTATTCAGGAGGATGAAGAAAACACAACAAAAGAAAACACAAAATGTGTCAGTAGACCCCCAAACTGTATATCTAATTTTCTCCAGCTTAAGATGGTACATCACTTCCCTTATCCAGTGGCTAAATGTTGGTGGATCAGGGTCTTTCCATTCGTCAATATTAGTCTCCTAGCCAAAAGGGAACAGAAGGCCAATATTTAAATTTTCCTTTGGTTAAAACTAGTGTTTTCTGGGGGCACACCAAACAATGCAATAAATGGAGATGGCTCTACTATCTCTCCAAATAATTCAGAAAAGGTCTCAAAGATATTAGTCCAGAACATGTGCAGCAGAGTTGCAGGAGCCTGCCTGCATCTATCACATGTGGTATCTATATCGGCTTTGATCTTAGAAAGTCTGACTTTTGACCAATGTAGACGATGCACAATCTTAAAGTGTATTACAGCATGTCTAAGGCAAATGGATGATGAGAAAAGTCCCTGTAGTATTTTATAGAAGGAATATGTATACTATCAAAAAAGATGTCTAAGGCAAGAGGATCGACACATGAATCGGAAGCCTTGTTGACAGGAGATCAAACTCAGTCTGCAATAGTATCCGCTTTTTCATTGCATCTGCAGAGGGTAAATAACTATATAGTCTGTCTAATTCCAGTATCTCATCAGTCATATTTGGTAACCGAGAGGAAAGATTCGAGAAAAATGAAGGGTTATCCCAGTTTGGTGCATAAATATTGGCTAGGATGACTGGGAGGGAATAAAGCTGGCCCACCACAATAACATATCGCCCTAAGGAATCAGCCTGAGAAAAGTCCCTGTAGTATTTTGTGCCAGATTTTCTCTGAAGTTGGTTCATCTAAATCTGTCTCCCATTTATTTCTGAGTAAATCTAAAGGTGTTGAATCATACATACTGAGTAATTCATAAATCCTGCGTATAGTTTGTTTTTGTACTGATTTACATTCAAATATTGAATCTAATAAAGAAAGTGGAGGGCATGATGGGAAATTATTAGAATTCAATGCCACAGTTCCGAAGCTGCAAGTATCTATAAAAATGTGATTTGGGAATGTCGTATTTCTGTACCAACTGTTCGAAGGATGCAAAATTTCATACAGTGAGACCAAACCCTTTCTAGCCCAAACTTCAAAAGCATTCTCCATCATTGATGGAACAAACATGTCATTTTTAGCAATTGGGGCAGCCTGTGGTAAGTCTTTAAGGGAAAAAGTCTGACCTGATTCCAAATTTTAACTGAATGTATAACAACTGGATTAGAGGTCAAACTAGAGATTGGTTGAACAACTGGTATTTTGGAACACAATAATGCTATTAGAGAAGTGGGGCTAACTGAAGCCCCCTCCAGAGTTGTCCAAACAGGGGGATTGTCATTATGTAACCAGAACATCAGTGCTCTTACATTGGCTGCCCAATAATAATACAAGAAATTTGGAAGTGCCATC